>PVKC010018337.1:7332-19817 GCA_004027635.1 Crocidura indochinensis
TTTTTTTTTTTTTTTTTTGGTTTTTGGGTCACATCCGGTGACGCTCAGGGGTTACTCCTGGCTATTCGCTCAGAAGTCGCTCCTGGCAGGCACGGGGGACCATATGGGGAACCGGGGGATCGAACCTCGGTCCATCCTAGGTTAGCGCAGGCACCTTACCTCCAGCGCCACCGCCCGGCCCCCTTCATCAGAGGAATTTTTATGTTGCCTTAGTTGAATGCTGATTTTTTTAGAGAGTAGAAGGTCAGTGACCAAGGACCCTTCTTTCTCTACTGTTCATGGTTGTGTTTCTAGAATAGTTCCTCAAGTTCAGCCATGAGATTGTTCACTCTTCATGCTGGGAGCAATTTAGCAGCTCCTTTTAAGTTCTTCTCACCTTTTCTTCTTTTTTCAGGCAGAGACTACTAATACCAGCCTCTTGCAGGTACAACTGGAATGCAGTTTACACAGTAGTGTGTGTCAGCAATTCAAGGTGAGTTGGAAACTTGTGAATTCTCCCTGCCTGCTTCTCTCTCTCCTCTCTCATCTCTCTCCTATCTCCTCTCTCTCCTCCCTCCCTCCCTCCCCCACTTTTCCTCCCTCCCTCCCCCCTCTCTCCCCCTCTCTCTTCTCCCTCTTTCTCCCTCTCTCTCCCTCGCTCTCCCCTTAGGAAAAAAACTCCCATTTCTTCCTTCAGCATATCTATACTCTTCTTTGTGCTGTTTTCCTTCTCACATGCCAAATCCCCAGGTTGAATTTGTCCTCTTTTGCCCCCATTTCTTCCAACCCAGAGCTGCTCTTTAGAATCTGAGGATGTTTTGCGGCTACACATGAGCCTAACCATGACCATGGAGAACACCTCAAAGGAGTTGGAAGAGGACACGCAGGATCTGTTGGACCACCTCGCCATCGTCTATGTTGCTACAGACAAACCTGAGACCTCAGGTGAGGTGGATGTGTTTTGAATCATCTGGGTGATATAATTTGTTTTGGTTTTGTCCTTTTTTGTTTGTTTTTTGTTTATTTGGGCCACACCTGGTGACACTCAGGGGTTACTCCTGCTATACGCTCAGGGACCATATGGAACACTGGGGATCAAACTTAGGCTTGTCCTGAGTCAGCTGTGTACAAAGCAGACATCTACCACTATGCTATTGCTCTAGCCCCTGTTATTGCTTTTTAATTTTGTTTTGTATTGAGGCCATACTCGGCAGTGCTCAAGGGTTATTTCTAACTAACAGGGCTTGCATAGTTAGTTCTGTGCTTAGGGATCATTCCTGGTGGGACTTGGCAAAACATGGGATGTGGGGATCAAACCCCGGTTGACTTGCCTGCCGTGACTTTTCTCTGTCCCTTGCTTTGTTGTTGTTTCTTTTTTCAATCCCCATGGTGGTACCTCAATTTACAGCACTGTTTATGATAGCTTCATACATACACCATCGGAGCATCAGACCTAGCACCAGAGAGCCCAAGAGGGCCAATTCCCCAGCACCCCTTCCATTCACCATCTCCTACCCTCAGCCCCAAGCTCAATTCTCTAGACTAACTCTCCAGTTTTGCTGCCTATAGTCACTTGTTACCCTTTACTGTGTGTCTTTGTATCCCACATGAGAGATGATTCTGTATCTGTCCCTCATCTTCTGATTGATTCACTTGGCTAGTTTGTGGAGTTTTTTGTTTATTTGTTTTGGGGCCACTCCTGGAGGTGCTCAGGGGACCATATGGGATGCTGTGAATAGAATCTGCAGAGACTCATGCAAGGCAAACCCCTACCCACTGTTCTATTGCTCCGACCTGATATGTGTGTTTTGATGCATTTGCAGACTCATTTGAGAGGGCGGATGGGAAGAGGATTGCCAGAGAGCTCAGACAGGGCTTGCATAGTTGTAAGGCTCCCACTATGCCTTGTGTCCTTAGCATCCCGCCTTGGTCCCCTGCTTGGCATCCTGACTTTCCCCACTTTATGGGGTCCAGAAGCTCAGTTGACTAAGTTGTGCGGGAATTGTCATTGACAGGGCCGGAGAGATAGCTTGGAGGTAGGGTGTTATGCCTTGCATGCAGAAGGACAGTGGTTTGAATCCCGGTTCCCATATGGTCCCCAGAGCCTGCCAGGAGTAGTTTCTGAGCCAGGAGTAACCCCTGAGTGCTGCTGGGTGTGACCCAAAAACAAAAACAAACAAACAAAAAAAGAATTTGACTGCTGGTTTTTCCTGGATACCAGCCCAGCTGAGAGTAGTTTTTGTCTCCATGGTACGCTGCTTCACAGAAGTAACCTAGTTTTTCAGTTTTGTTTTTGTTTTCTGTTTGCTTTTGATTTATATCTGGAAGTGCTCAGTGATTACTCCTGGCTCTACACTCAGGAACCACTCCCGGCAGTGCTCAGGAAATCATATGGGATGCCCAGGGTTGAACCCAGGTTGGCTACATGTAAGGCACGTGCCCTTATTGCTCCTGTCCCACATGGGTGGTTTAATTTTTGAAATTTTTGTTTTAGTGGGAGGTTACACTCAGTGTTGTTCAGAACTTATTCTTGAAGGGGCATGGGCCATCTGTGGTGCAGTGGATTGAACCAGGTTAACTGTATGCAAGACAAATGCCCTATCTCTACTATTATCCAACCCAATGGGGTCCTTTTTCTTTTGACTCACATGGATACCAGAACACAACAAAATAGAACCTCTAGTTATAATTGCAGTGTGTGTGTGTATTTTGTTGTTGTTACTGGGGAGGGCCATACAAAGAGATGCTCAGGGGACTATTCCCATCTTGGTGCTCAGAGGGCTTCTCTGGCAGGCTCAGTGATCCTGCAGTGCTGGCTTGAACCCAGGCTTCCTGCATGCAAAGCATCTGCTCAGTCCTTTTTTTGGTAGTGTTCAAAAGGAAAGTGGAGGGGCTAAAGTCTCTGCAGGAAGGGGCTTAATCTTCCTCCTTTTCATCTCATTGCTCTGGTTCTTCCTGGCAGGTGATTCCACCATGAATATGTATGTGCTGCATTCAGGAAACAACCTTCTGTGGATACAGGTAATTTGTCCTTCCCTCGTATCAGAACCAAACATACACGTGTGCATTTGATTGCCGAACTTGAAGGTTCTTCAGGCTTTGAGAGAGAAACTCAAGTCACTGTTCTCTTTTGCTGTTTCAGACACTTTTGCTGCTTGGTACTGTTCTGGATTGCACAAAGCTGATTCAAACAAATGCTATAATCTCCTTCCTTCGAGTAATACTCTTATTTTTTGTCTTATTTTTGGTCCCAGGACATACATCATTTGTCGCAGAGAGAGGTGCTGTCACTGCAGTTTGAACCAGTTCTCTTGCCTACTTCTGCAACCAACTTTACAAAAATTGCCTCTTTTACTTGCAAAGGTACAGATAAGTATCAGCTCGTCATCTTACTCTGCCACCCTGGATCTCTTGTTGCTTCTTTGAATGACTTACAACCACAAATGCAACAAGGTTGAAGAGTGGGTTCTCTGAGGTAGCTTGATGAAAATAATGGTGCCACTGGTGAAAGATTTTTGCCTTTTTTTTTTTTTTTTTTTTGGGGGAGTTCACACCCCAATATAGCTCAGGGTCATTCTCAGCAGTGTTAGGGTCCCATGTGGTGCCAACATTCAGCTGGGCCTCCTGGATGCAGAGCCAATCAAAAAAACTTTATTCAGTTGGGATTTTGACTTGTGTGTGTGTGTGTTTTTTTTTTGTTTTGTTTTGTTTTTTTTGTTTGTTTGTTTTTTTGGGCCACACCTGGTGACGCTCAGGGGTTACTCCTGGCTATACGCTCAGAAGTCGCTCCTGGATTGGGGGACCATATGGGAAACTGGGGGATTGCACCTTTGACTTGTGTTATAACTCTCTTGGTGGTTTAGAAGCCCAGGAAATAAATATGTTGATGGAGGTGCCGCTTCCTTACACAGATAGGTAGTCCTGACATTTTGGAATCTTGCTTGGATTTTGCTACACAGAGTCTAGGGAGTGGAAATCAAAGGCTGGAATTAGCCTACTTGTACACTAGGGAATTTAAGTATTTTTATATATATTTGACCAGTACCTGTTGTTAATAGTCAGGAAAATGTAGTAATTGGGAAATGATAGGGAAAACACCTATCTTGTTTTTATTTGGGTGCAAAGAAAGAAAGGACACTTGGGTTTTACCTGTTTCTTGGTCCCATAAAACAGCTCCATCATGTGGAATGAAAGAAGATATGAAGAAAACAAAGAACGCTCCAACACTAAATTCCTGCCTTGCTGCACCTGTGGTTCATGGGTGAGTCAGTGAATTCTGCAATGTTCTTCTAGCATGCTCTATGAATCGTGTGTGTGTGTGTGTGTGTCTGTCTGTCTGTGTCTGTCTGTCTGTCTGTCTGTCTGTCTGTCTGTCTGTCTGAGAGAGTCCCTCAAGTGATTACAGAACATAACTGCCCAGATTCTTTGGAAACTCTCGCTCTGAGATGGCCCTCCCTGTTCTGACACTTGGGCAGAGGAATGGAAGGAGTAAAGCAAGTGTTTCTGTGTGGAACTGTGTTCAGTGCTGGCAGCCATGTAACTCCCACTGACATTTCTGAGATGCTTCATGGTCTTGATGTGCCATGAAGTAGTGCCATGATTAGCCTCTGGGAGCCAGCTTGACTTGGTTGCTTCCCTTGGGCACATATATGCTCTGTTTAAGAGCTGGAAGGTCACAGTAGGGATTGTGGGTCCATGTTTACAGCAGTTCTCACGGTACTTGCTGTTTCTCTCCTCCTGTACTGACAGGTACTTCAAGTTAGATGTGTCTGCTGCCCAGTTTCACTTAGAAACTCATGAGAACACATCAGGAGTTTGGTCCCTCTGGTACCTCAACCATTTTGACCGTCCTGTTGTGCTAAATGATGTCTTTGTTTCTAGAGAGACCAAGCACATTTTAAAGGTACGTATTTTTATCCAAGTATTTTTTTAATGTAAGTATTGGATATATTTGGATATTGGATAACCAAGCATTGGTATTTTTATTCAAGTTTTAGCCTATTGTAAGGGTTGTTTAAAGTCAGGTACAGTGAAATTAATATTCACACAATTCAATTTTACTTATGATTATTATTTTTTTAATTTTTGGGGTTCATGCCCAGCAATGCCCAAGGGTTACTCCTGACTCAGGAGTTATACCTGGTGGGCTTGGGGAATCATATAGGATGCCAGGGATTAAACCCTGGTCAACCTTGTGTAAGGAAGTGCCCTCCCTACCAGTTAGGCTATCTTTTTGGCCTTCATAATGGCTTTTCAAATAAGTTTTTCTTTTACTGTTATCAGACTTATTTTTACATCTCTTCTTAAACTTAGAGGAATCCAGGTTTATTTATTTTTAAAGGTTACTTGTTCTTAACATTATTAAAAATTCTTGTAATATATAATTAATACTAAAAGCTTGTCTTCAGAAAAATTAAATCTGGTTCATGATAAAATAAGTATTTGTCAAAATACCACTTTTGAAGTTTTCAAGATTCTCTCTCTCTTCTTTTTTTTTTGTATTTTTGTTTTTTCGGGGGGCCACACCCATTTGATGCTCAGGGGTTACTCCTGGCTAAGTGCTCAGAAATCTCCCCTGGCTTGGGGGAACCATATGGGACTCCGGGGGATCAAACTTCGGTCCTTCCTTGGCTAGCGCTTGCAAGGCAGAAACCTTACCTCTAGCGCCACCTCTCCAGCCCCAAGATTCTCTCTCTCTCTCTCTGTCTCTGTCTCTCTCTCTGTCTCTGTCTCTCTCTGTCTCTCTCTCTTTTGGTTTTTGGGTCACACCTGGCACCGCTCAGGGGATACTCCTGGCTCTACACTCAGAAATCGCTCCTGGCAGGCTCCGGGGACCACATGGGATGCCAGGATTTTTAAAAAGAATCTTGGGGGCTGGAAAGATAGCATGGAGGCAAGGCGTTTGCCTTGTAATGCAGAAGGACAGTGGTTCAAATCCTGGCATCCCACTGTCCTTCTGCATTACAAGGCAAACGCCTTGCCTCCATGCTATCTTTCCGGCCCCCAAGATTCTTTTTAAAATGCCATATTAAGTGGCTGTAGTGATAGTATAGTATAGTGAATAAAGTGTTTATTTTCCATTTACCCAATTTGGGTTTGATTTCTGGCACCTTATGTCCTTGAACCTTGCCAGAAATGTTCCCTGAAAACAGAGCCAGGAGTGATCCCTGAGCACAGTGAGGTGTGTCTCAAAAAACAACAAACTTAAAAAATAGCATATTAGGGGGCCAGGTGGTGGTGCTGGAGGTAAGGTGCCTGTGCTAACCTAGGACAGACCGCGGTTCGATCCCCCGGTTCCCCATATGGTCCCCCGTTCCTGCCAGGAGCGACTTCTGAGCGAATAGTCAGGAGTAACCCCTGAGCGTCACCGGGTGTGGCCCAAAAACCAAAAAAAAAAAAAAAAAAAAAAAAAAGCGCATATTAAAGGGGCCGGGGTGGTGGCTTGTGTGTGCCCTAGCCTCGGACAGACTGTGGTTCAATCCCCTAGTGTCCCATATGGTACCCCAAACCAGGAGCAACATAGCCAGGATTAACCCCTTAGTGTCAACAGGTGTGGCCCCCCCAAAAAAAAGAAGGGCATATTCGGTATTATTTGAGATACATAATATTTTATTTTAAATATAAATATATTATTTGACCTATACATAATACTGAATTTTAAAAATTATATGTATATTTAAGGTATATGCTTTGAGGAACGGGTTAGGCATACCTGTAGTACTGAGGATAGTCCTGACTATTCTTTTTTTTTGGTCCATACCCGTTTGATGCTCAGGGGTTACTCCTGGCTAAGCGCTCAGAAATTGCCCCTGGCTTGGGGGGACCATATGGGACACCAGGGGATCCAACCGAGGTCCTTCCTTGGCTAGTGCTTGTAAGGCAGACACCTTACCTCTAGCGCCACTTCACCGGCCCCTGTCCTGACTATTCTTAAGCTTGATGCCTGACAGTGCTGGGGATTGGAGATCCAACTGGGGTTAGACACATGCAAATTAAACCTTAGCCTTTCTATTATCTCTTTGGCCTCATAAAAATACAGTTTTTAGTGTGGAAAAACTTTGATATCATGCTTTAAGATGACTCCGTCATTATTAGTTTTAGGAAAAGTAATTTGTCTTGTTTCTTTTTCTTTAGATTCTGAATTTCACTGGCCCTTTATTTCTACCTCCAGGATGTTGGAATATCTTTTCTTTGAAACTTGTTGTTAAAGATATTGCCATAAATCTGTTTACCAATGTATTTTTGACTACAAATATAGGTGCCATTTTTACAATACCTCTACAGATTTACTCTGCACCAAACAAGGTATGGTTTGCAACATTATGAATGTTAGGACTTTTGTAATTATTATTAATTATTCATTTAGTTTTTAGGAAATTATCTTGTGCTTGAGGCTTTTTTATTTTTGAACTAAACTCGGCTCATGTATTTTGAGGCCACCTAAGAAATAGGAGGCTATTACTAGGTCAGTCTTAGTTACTATATCTTAAATTAAAAAAAAAAAAAACTTTGGAAAGCTTTTCTATCTTTTATAAAGTAATTTGAAATTTTGTGACTGAATTAAGGTATTACATGTAAAATTGATTTTATTTTTATTGATTTCCAAAATTTGTAGAACAAAAAATAAGTACTTACTATAGAAAATTCAGTTGAATTCTTAGTGTTCATTCAATGACTTCATATATATTAGATCATTAAATCATATAGATTTATGGTAAATGAGTTTTAGTTGCTTCTAATCTTTACATTTCTTTAGTGGTCTCAAGCTGAAGCCAAAAGTTTTCACAGTTAAGAAAGTGCTTTCCAAAATCGGGCTGTATTGTATTTATTTAGATTTTATCTCAGACATGTCCCACTTTTCCTTAATGTTTATTTCTTTTTCATTTAGTTATGTTTTTTTTTTTTTGATCCAAGCTATTATGTATAATGCTGGATCCCAATTTTTTCACGATGAGAACATTCATACAATCATCATTATGATTTTTCCTCACTTTTTAGTGTTGGTTTTTCAAGAAATTCCATCTATTTAGTCTATAAGTATACAGATAGAATTTCTAAAATGAAACTTAACCAAATATAAGTTGATTCCATTCATCCATATTTGGAGTTAAGGATATTATTTAGAAATTGCCTCCTCACCCCCAACCACCATCTAAGAGATAAATGAAACCTCTGGCAGTGTTGAGGTACATGAATTAGTGTGTGTTTTGCAGACCTGCAGGAAAGGACAAATTCATTTCAGCTTCCCAAGCAGCTCTGTTCTGCTATATCTTGATGTACAGTTTCCTGGAGGGCTGAAGTAGCCATGTTTAAAAAAAAAAAACCTATTTATTTTTAAACTATTTTGTTGTTGTGAGCACTACACTTGGCAGTGATGGGGCTACAAGAGAGTCCCCTCACCTGTACTGGGTTTATGTGTTGGACCATGCAGTACTGGGGATCAAACCTGGGGTTGTAGGCATGCAAGTGTGGTTGTCACTTGCACGTGACAAACCTTGGCCTCGGTTTTTATTTGAAACAACCTACTAAGAATATGCTGAGACTGAGCTGATCTCCCCTCCAAAAGGCATCTGCTGTGTCTTGTGCCTAACAGGCTCTGGTGATCAGAGAACCCACCAAGCTTGCCTTCCTGTGGGAGACCCTTCAGAGCCTTCTGAAGGTCAAGTGAAGGCCAGATATGCCTTCCTTTATGTTTAGTTTCTGCTTTAAAGGGATGACTGATCAAGCTAAAAGAGGCCAGTGTCTTTGTGTTTGAGAGCCTTAGGATTTTGATGTTCAGTGTTGTATTGTAAGTTATATTCATATATTACTTTTTAATCTAGGAAGGGAGTCTGGGGTTTGAAGTGATAGCACATTGTGGCATGCATTATTTCATGGGAAAATCAAAAGCAGGTAAGTAGTTTGTCCTTAGCTTTCAGTAGAATTCTAGTGTGGGGTTGGGTGGGAGGAAATGAGCTAATTTTCCTGTGTTGAGATTCTGGGTGGGCTGCCTGCAAGGCAAACACCCTACCACTGTGCTATCTCTCTGGCCCCACCTAGGTGAGATTCTATAACTAGAGAGTATATGCACATTAAGAAAATGGTGTGTGGTTATTAAGAAGATATATATCTTCCTTCCCTCTGGCTTCTGAGGGGTTTAACTAAATAATATCCTCTTCAGTAACTTTTACGTTGGTATGAAAGTTTTTTTTTCAAACACATGCTTTGATCAGAGCAGCCTGTCAGCAGTAAAACTGAGAAGCTCTCAATCATTTATGAAGGGGCTGACCAATGTTAGTGAGAATCTTTTGCACTTGTTTTTTGGAGACATTAGAAGAATACCTAGTTGAAGAATACCTTGCTAGTTGGTGTCTGAGACTGAGGGCCCTAGGATTGGTAAAGAAGCTCTTCTTAGTTTTCACTGGCATTTGATTTAGTAAGATATTTAATGAAGGGTAATAATACAGGATAGGGGCTTCTTTGGAAGGTTCCCGGGTTTTGGTCCTAACCTAACTCTAGCACAGATATGATGACAAGGGAGACCAGCTAAAAACCCCTTCTCAAATCTGGATTCTGGGTCTCCCTTTTCTTGGAAAGTGCATTTGGTGCTGAGCAGGAGCTTGCTGCTTGGTTCTGAACCCAGAACCTCAGTAGGAGATGCACATTTCCATAGAACAGAAAGTACTTCCATGCCTAGATTTATAGTTGGAAAGGCTCCCAGGAAAGCTTGAGTTTACTGTAGGCTGTATTCATGAGCCATGTGTCTTTTACGTTCCTCCCTTTACATGATTCTATTGCATTTTGTTTTCTACGTGTTTGTTTGATTTGGTATCTCATTTGCTACCTAGGGGGATTTGGAAAGCAGTCAGACGCAAGGGCATTTATTCACCTTCAGTGTCCTCTGCATTTGGAAAAGTGAATTCAATTTCATAGTCTGTAAAACTAAGCATTTCATCTATCTGACTTTTAGAAAATCCTTGCTGGGAAGGGAGCCTTTCTCTGGACCGGTCTACCTGGGATGTAGATTCGGAACTTGCAAACAAGTTGTACGAAAGATGGAAGAGATTGAAAAATGGTGGCGTGTGCAAGTAAGTTCACCTTTCTAGAAGTCTTCCCTTCAGCAAGACACTGGTGCAGGGTGTTTGATTGACACTGCAGGACTGGAATTTTAATAGTCAACACATTTCAGACCCCAAGAAAGTTGTAAGAAGGGCTCAGTACTACTTACTGAGTCGTAGTAAGGAGTACTAAGATGCTCCTTACTTAGCTTCACCAGCTATTTACATTTTTCTCCTTTGCTCTATCTAGCTCGCTTTGACTCTCTTTGCACACAAACATGTCATTGTTTTTGCAGAGCACTTGAATCTGAGTTGTAGGTAACATCCTGCTTCACCTTCATTGCTTTGATCTGGGAAGGACATTTCTGTACATAGAACTTTGCCACCATTACAATCTTAACAGCGGGGCACCTATATCCTCTAAATCACAAGCTCTCTCTCGAGTCCCCTAGTTGATCTTAGAATATCCAATGAGAGCCATTTCCATTTCCTTTCTCAATCATGGATCCAGTCAAGGTGCACTCAGGGCATTTGCTTGCCATGTGTCGTTATTTCTCTTTAGACCAGAGTTTTCATCTTTCTTCATCATGCTTGATGGTGACATTTTATATGACCTTATAGAACATTTGGCTTTTTAAAAATTGCTTCTGTAAGTTTATCCTTGTTGAACACTTTGGGGTGAGTACTGATGACCCATTTCTTAAGTCCTTTCCATTGCATTGTATTAAGAGGGACATTTCATCCCATTTCGCTTTGCTGAGTTGGATGATTTATGATAGATTTCTTCTTTTTCTTTTTGGCCACACCTAGTGCTTCTTGGGGCTTACTCCTGGCTCTGCACTCAGGGATCACTCCTGTGGGTCTTAGGGAACCATATGGGATGCTGGGGATCAAACTTGGGTTGGCCACATGCAAGGCAAGCACCTTCTCTGCTGTACTGTTGCCGAGTTTGTGACGGATTTCTTTCCACTTTCTTTCTACTTTTGTGATCTTTTAAATGATGACACACACATATCCTCTTCCCTAAGAATGTTTCATGCAGTGGCCTGAGAATCCTGTGATAAGCTTTGTCTGCACGAGTGACTGGATTGCAAGGCAGCCAGTAACTGAAACAGATAGCTTTAACAAATAAAATGCTGATATTTCCAGTTATTCATTCTACATTTCTTTTTTTTCTTTCTTTTTTTTTTTTTTGGTTTTTGGGTCACACTTGGCAGTGCTCAGGGGTTACTCCTGGCTGTCAGCTCAGAAATAGTTCCTGGCAGGCACAGGGGGACCATATGGGACACCCAACCACCTTTGGTCCTAGATCAGCTGCTTGCAAGGCAAACACCGCTGTGCTATCTCTCCGGGCCCTCATTCTACATTTCTTTAGAACATCGCTTTGTACTCTATAGCGAGTGTGTTATATAACCTGTTGCCATCATTAAGTCTATTTGATGTTGATTTGTTCTGGATTCGGCTGATGGAGGCCCCTTTATGTTCATCTGTGGAAATTGAACATCTTTTCATTCTTTTGTGTTTTCTCATGCTTCCTAGAAAGACAAGCATTCCTGGGTTCCTGGGTTCTCTCAGAATTTCTTTTCCCTTGACCTGGGAAACCCCATTTGCTTCAAGAATCCAAGTTCTGGTTTTTGAGGATGCCTTGATCTTTGCTTTCCATTTTGATCTCCAAATTATGTTTGTAATTGTTCCTTCATCACACAGGAGGAACGTTTTAGGAATGACTCGCTTTGCTCACTTGAAGAAATCCAAGGAGCCAGAACCCTTTGTATTCTTTCTGCCTCGCCTGCCTGCCTCGCCCGGACTAGTATTGAACTTTGGTGCTACTGCCCTCAGGAACAGCGTGGTGAGACTCCCTTCCACCATCTCACTCTGTCAGTGACCAAGGCTCGCTCTCTCTGAACCTTCTCACTCTCTCAGGGACAGAGGCTCCTCTCAGCCATCTCACTCTGACAGAAACCATCAGCATTGTGTCCTGAGTCACTGAGTCTTTCTGTCTGAAGAGGCTATACCAGATGTATTTGAGAGGCACCCATATGCGTGCTTTTTGTAATCATTTTTATTGAGGTAGCTGGATTTAAAACACTGTTTTACTTTTTTGTTTGTTTTGGGGCCACATCTAGCAGTGTTCCTGGCGCAGTACTCAAGAACCACTCCTGGAGGTACTTGTGGGACCACATGGGTACTTGGGGGATAGAACTCGTTGGCTGTGTGCAAGGCCAGCACCCTACCCACTGTACTATCTGGCTCCTCATTATAATTTTCACATATCCAGCATTCCAATACCACACCCAATACCAGTGAATCTTCTTTCCTCCATCAATGTCACCCACCCCATATGAATTCAATTTTTTACACAGAAATCTTCATTTCTGACGTCTTTGACTATTTGTTGTTTCTTTACTATGCTTCTTTTTTACTCCACATATAAGATTTTTCTTTTCTTTCTTTTTTTTTTTTTTTTTT
>PVKC010018338.1:0-19812 GCA_004027635.1 Crocidura indochinensis
ATATATATATTTAATAGTGTAATGTCTTCTAATTGTAGATATTCCATGATTATAAAGAAATGTTTATCTCCGTACCTTGTAACCTTTTTCAGTCTAAAGTATGTATCATCTGCTATTAATATGGCCACCCCAGCCTTATTAAGGGAGTTTTTTGCTTGAATATTTGTCCTCCAACCTTTGACTTTGAATCTATATTTGCTGTGACTATTCAGATGTGTTTCTTGTAAGAAAGAAAATGTTCCAGATTTTTTAAATCCATTTCGCATCTATGTTTCTTAATTGGTGCACTTAGTCTATTGATTTTGAAAGATGTGATTGTCATGGAATTTAGTGCCACTTTTTGAATTGCCTATTGGTTTGTCTTCTCTTTTAGTAGACCATTAAGTTCATATTTGAGGGCTTTTGTCTGTAAAGTTCGTGAGCTGCTGTTTTTCTGTGAAGATATGTATTCTTCATTAAAACTGGAATGTTAATCTGGTTTAGTGAAATGCACTTTGCAAAGCGTTTATTTCATTGAATTTCGCCATTATATCTCACCATTGTCTTTTGGCATTGAAGGTTTCATGTGACAAAACTGCTGTAACTCTAAAGGAGGCTCCTTTAAATGTAATTTCCTTTTTTGATCTTGTCTGTTTACAGTAATCTATCTCTAGTGTAGAACTCATTATTCTGACTAGGATGTGTCTTGTGGTCCTTTTTCATCTCGTTTAGCCTGTACAGTGGGCCTGCATGATTTGATTACATGGACTCCTTATCTCTGGGAAATTCTCTGCAGTGATATTCTTGACTGTTGATTCTTTTTGCGGATTTTCTTCCTTTGTCTCTGGGACACCAATGGTTATTTTTGTTGAGTTTATCAGAGCTTGATTTTTGTGTTTACATTATATGAAGATTTTTTTAATTGTCTGATTATTTGTTTTAAGGCTCTTTACCAATCTTTTTTGTTGTATGGAGTTGTAAGGCATTTCATCTTTCAGTTCACTGATTTTGTCCTCAGCTGTTTTCATTCTGTTGGAGAAGCTTTCCAGTGAGGTTTGTATTTCACATACCAAGTTTTTCAGTCCTGTTATTTCAGTTTGAAGTCTTCACATTTCTACTTTCATATCCTCTTGATTTTTATTTGTTGTCTGTTCAGTTCACTTCATACTTTCTTTGATTTATCTGAAAATGCCCTACATTTCTCTTCTAAAGTCCCTATTTGAGAAGCTAAATTGGTAGTTGGTATTTTTCGGGTCATTATGTTCTTCATTTTAATCCCTTTCATTTTACACCTATATATTTTACATATATATTTTATACCTGATGGTGTTCAGGGTAAATTCTGGCTCTGTACCTAAAAGTCACTCCTAGGGGACTAAAGAAGTGCTGGGGATCAACCTCAGGTTGGCTGCAATCAAGGCACATGCCCTAACACTGTGCTATTACTCTGGCCCCTATTTTAATTCCTTTTAAATTCCTCTTTTTAATTATTTCAGTTGATTTATCATTAAGATGAATATTTTGATAGTTAATTCTATTCTGCTGCTGAGGCTTGTATTGTAATCTTATTTCCTTAAATTCTGTTTAAGTAAATTCAAAATTTTGTCAATATTTCTATACCATCTTCAAATATTTTCTCAGATCTGTGAACATTGATAGTATAGATGCTCTAAAATAAACCTTATGTACATCAAAAGTTGTGATTTACTTGAGGACTTACATGTCTTTCTGCTTTCATCTATTGACAAAACCAAAACAAAATATTATTCCTTACTATTCCTAAATGCTTTTTGGATTTGATGATGAAGGTTGAGTTATATGCACTCAGTACAGTTATGCTCATCTTTCCAATTATGTTCTTATGTCCAGTTATGCTCCTATTCCCAGTTCTTTTGGTAATTTTTATGATGCTGCTTATGTTAACCTCTACTGCCTTGTGATAATTTCTTATCTATACACGCAGGAACTAGACTTCATACCAAAAGTTAACAAGGGAATTAAAATCTAGCTAGGGTTACAGGAAATCTCACAGACATATTTGTAAAGTGGTGGTGAGAGTAAACAGTATTTAGAGCAGGATCCCAGAAGTGGAATACTGGGTAGAGAATAGGAATTGGCTGAAACGTGGTAGGGTGACAAATGTAGAATAAGCAAAGAAATTGCTTGAGAGAAGGAAAAGTGAAGATAGATGGGTGGACCTTTAAGAAAAATGTTAGGACTTAGTTAATTTCTGTAAAGACATGGGAGTAGCAAGAAGAAAAGTCAAAAAAAATGGTTTAGGTGAGTGAAATGAGGTGGATAGAATACAGAGGGGAAAGAAGGGAAGGTACCAGGACCAAACAGATATAGTAAGCTAGACAAAGAGGGGACCACCTACTCTAGCAGCCCAGGGGGTGATGGTGGGGGATATGGATTGAGAAAGGGAACTGGGATGGGAGGAGGACAAATTTGGTGATGGGTATTTCCGATTCAGTGTTAATATGTACCTAAAATACTACTGTGAAAGATATGTAAGCCATTATAATAAAAAAAAAAACCACACATGACAGGAAATGAAGCTTTCCATAAAATAAAAAAAATTAGTTGTTTGTTTTTAGTGTATTTTTGCATGTAAAATTATGTATCAACCTTTTATTAACAATATTAACATGCAAATATATTAAAATATGCAAATATTTTTACAAATTAATATTTTGTTTTGTTTTGTGTAATTTCTTTTCATGTATAAAATGTTTAAATTTGATGCAACTTTATTTATTTAAGAAAGCTGGCTTCTCCTGCCATTGAATTTCACTCTTATTATGTCAGACTTTATTATAAAGGAATATCACTTAGTTTATGACTTTGGGTACTATTTGCACATGCAAGTCATTTTAAGTAAATTTTTGTGCCTTGTGTTAAGTAAGTAATCAAGTTTATTTTCCTTGTATGTAGCAGTCTATTTCTTCTAAAATCATTTGTTTAAGAAGCAATGTTTTCTCCATTTTATAGAGTTGACTTCCTTATCATTGATTAATGGCCATATATATGCATTTTATGAGTGTATCCCACTACATATTTGTCTGAATATATAAAATGTATTAATATATAAAACGACATACTATAACTATTTTTGTTCTTTCATGAGTTGTATCAGCTTGTCAGCATTGCTTAGTGATAATTGGATTAATGGTTTGCATACAGTTTTGTGAAGCATGGTCGGGTATAATAGGAGGAAAAATAATTTCAATATCTAAGATTATAAATTTGTATTATGCCTACATAGCAATTTCACAATAAGTTACCATTGTAACAAAAGAGGTTTTGCTTTCTGATATTGAGACATGGGTTGCCAGTTTTAACCTTGACATAGTATGTTTAGTGTAACTTGACAAATGCAAGGCATCTAAAGAAATTTGTATCAGAATCTCCAAAACTTTTCATTTAATGCACACTCTTCTGGTATTGTTTTTTTCTAATACTATAGTGAAGCATTCTATGAATTTAACCTGTCAGTTCTATGAGCCCTGTATGCAATCAAGCACTTAATATCATTAATAACTAAGACATATAATCATACTTAAAAGATGTTCTACACATAATTATGTCATATTTGCAATTTAAATTATTACAGTGCATGCAACATCATAAAATAATCACTTATTTAGTCTCACCACATTTTATCTCTTAAACACTCAACATTTTTAACTATTCCAGGGGTAAAAATTATGCTGAATTTGGTTTAAAGAAAGACTTACTTTACTCTAGAATATTATTATAATAGCGAGCTGATCTGTAGAGTCTGGTTTAAGTATGATAAATAAAATTTTATAATTGTTTATTTTCCTACTGACTGTGCTTTGACCAATATTCTGTATTTTAGGTATCCATGTTGTTGTTTATACCTATAATTTATTATTTAAATGTTTATATTAATATCATATTATAACTACCCATTCTTCTGCATATGACATTTTCTTTATTTTAAATATTTTATTATATCCAGGTCTCATTTAATAATCTTGTACATTACTCATAGTTGCATAGATTCAGGAGTTCCTTTAGGTACATGACAAGAAGGACATAAATTACAAATTATTTTATATATTTAACTAGGAATTTATGATATAACACAGCCTTTGTGCTAATTTGAACACTTATCAAAAATTAATGTGACTCTTGCTGAGTAAATTATTTGCTGACTCTAAAATAAGTACTTTCATATTCTAAAGAAAATAATACTATTTCTGAGCAGTTTGTATGACAAACATCATACAAAAAATCAGAAATATTAAAGACTCTTTTATGTCAGATCCCAAATGTAATTAAAAGGAAATATTGTGATTTAAATTACATTTAATAACTATCTGATAATGAGTTTCTTCAGCTATTTATTGATAATCCTCATTGCATATTTTGTGATTAATAGAAGTTAAGAAAATAATTCCTAATATCTTTATATACTCCTAAAATAGTCCTAAAATAATCAGGAAGCCAACTCACTATTTTTATTTTTGTTTTTGTTTTTGGGTCACACCCGATGACGCTCAGGGGTTACTCCTGGCTATTTGCTCAGAAGTCGCTCCTGGCAGGCACGGGGGACCATATGGGGAACCAGGGGATTGAACCGCGGTCCGTCCTAGGTTAGCGCAGGCACCTTAGCTCCAGCGCCACCGCCTGGCCCCTACTATTTTTATAATAAGTTAAGATTTATTGGTTTAAGTTACATCAGATGATCTAGGGTGATTTATGTTGGAAAGAAACTTATTTTAAGTAATTTTGGAAAACTCAAAATACCATTAGAATGGGCAAAGAACCAAGAAAAAATGATTCCATTACAATGGAGCAGAAGTTTTTCACTGATGAGAATATCTTCTCTTCTGTATCTCATATATCCTGTCAGAAGTCAACACATATGTTTATATGACACTATGGGTAAATTTGTGAGGAGCTGCAGAGATAACAAAAAATGTAATAATGAGGTATATGCTGAAGACCTGGTTTCCACTCTATTCCTGCATAGTCCCTCAGGAACTTCCAAGAATGACCAATTAACATCAAAATGGATGTCCTGAACATTCCTGGTTATCACCTCCAAACCAAAGAAAAGCAAAGCATAAATTCTGTTGAGAAGTCTATATTTGTTCCTGCAAAGATTGCTATAGTAGCTGCCATATCTATGAACTTCATGATTCTTTGAATTATTAGCTCTTAAATTAATATCTAAGGTGACTTTGGTTATTGGTGAATCAAAAATCACGTGTTTGCATTAGACACATAGGATTAAAAAGATATCTGCAATATTTTTTATAAATAGAAGTTATATCAGAGACATTGTGACTGCATAAGAACTACTTATATGCTTTAGTTAAATATCTAAAGTTGCAAAAAAATTTTTGGACAGATACACAAATTAGAAATGGCATATGTTTTTTTTTAATTAACAAATGCTTCAATATGCAATCCATCTATGTGTCATTGTTTTTTCCACTTGATACTTGGAGACCAAATAAATATATAGATAAATAAATAAATAAATTGAATTTCTTATAACTTTAATGATGCTCTGGAATAGTTCATGATCAAGCCATTAGCTTTAAAACAATACAGTGCTTTTTTCCGGTTTAGTGTAAATGAAGGTTTTTTTGTATTTTGAACTGTGCTCTGTTATAAATACTACATTCTGTCATAAATCACAGCGAATGGCAACTTTATTATGGAGTCACAGTGCTGTTGAGATGCCAAGACAGATCTGTTCATTTAAGTTGCACTCAAACCTGTCTACATTTCATTGACCTCTTTCCAAATATAAAGTGCTGCATAAATTCTTAATGATAACAACAGTGACCTAAGTTACTGTTGCCTAATGCTTTTCAACTTTAAATGTTGGTGGTATAACTTCATTTCAGGAGACTAGTGTCTACACCATGGAAACCTTGATCACAAGCAGCATTAATTTGCAATCTAAACAGAAAGGTCACGCTTTGATTTAAAAGGCTAAATTTTCTTCTTCATTTTTGTGATGATTCCTACTAGCTTGTCATTATAAGTAAGTTTTTATTATAGTCACTTTGCAGAAATTCATATGCAAACCTGAGCTAAGCAGACCCAATTTGCACTGAGTGAACAGTGCTCCCTGTTGGAATAATTTTGTCATTACAAGTCAGAACTAAGGTTGGGCACGATGACTTTTCTAGTCTATAATATTAGACAGGGAACCAAATATCACAGCATCATTTACTTTATCCATATAATAGAGAAAATAATACTATTGTACAAATGCATAATGACTCAAAAGAAAATGAAACATCTATTCAGATGCATAATGTAGATTAATCAATTTGATGTCATTTAATATTTATTTTTGCCATAATTTAGCAGTCATTAACTATAATATTTACCAAAGTATCAGAAACTTTGATAAATTAATGAAACTTCCAACAGTTCCATGAGTGCAATATATTCATTATTGTTTTGTTTTTCTTTGGAGGAACCCACATCCACTGGCAGTATAGGTAAGAATCTCAGCACGGTTTGTGAGAGAAGATATAGTGCATGGCCTGAACCCAAGACCTAGATAAACTTTAGCTAACTCCTTAATACATAAGATTACAATGATCAGCCTTTTAGTTATGTCAAAATTATAATATATCTAGAGTATAGATGATGATAATCTACGATACAGGTATATATTTGAAATATATGTCCATGTATCTCCTTGAATATACTTTCTAACACAAAGTATTACCTCAAATCCTATATAAATGAGAAAACAATAATTCTTTTGATATAGGAGAAATTATTATGAGTCTTATTGGTTTGGGTTGTTTTTACTAATTCACAGTAACAGATGGGTTGCTACCATTGAAGTAGGTTGCTATGCTTATTATTCAGTTGAGCTCCAAAAATGTCTTATGGTTTTACAATTTTCTAAATTACAGCTATAAAATTTATCCGACTCCTACCAACATCACCCAAAATTGTATTTAAAATCTATCTCATTTCCTTATTTTACTCTATGTTGCTTTTAGTTCATTGCTTACTCATCTGTCCTTAGCAAGCTTTTCAAAGACAAAGCAAATCATGTGTCTTCTATACTTCAAACTCATTAATGGTTTCCATTGATTTAAAATAAAATCCAGACACCATACACACATGATCTGGCTCCTGCCTCCTTCCACATCTGTATCTCATGTCATTCTCCTTTCTCTGGTTTCAACCATAAAGGCTCTTTCAGATCTTTAATTTAACCAGACCTTTGCTGTTGCCAAGGCTTTTGCTGATGCCTGCTCCTCTAAGATGTTCTCTGTCCTTTTCACAGTTAAATCTTAAACTTCATCTCAACTTAAATGTAATTTATTTTTGTGAGATTTCTTTCCTCACTTAAGTTATATAGATGTGTTCATTTGACTTTGATCTGATTTCCTCACTAGTACAGAGTTGCTTAATATGGTACTATCTATAGAGACCACCAACATGTCTTATTCTCAGTGCAAAACACTGACATATATTTATTGCTTAATAGATATTTGTGGTTGAGTGAATAAATATCTGTCTGATTAGATTAGTTGTCTTAAAAGATAATATACCTTGTCACACTTACCCAAAATTGTGGGGGGTCTTGTCAATTATTGTAACAATATTATCCTTCAAATTCTACATATAAGTTGGACTTTATTTTTAAAACATGACTTCTGCTTAATTTCATGAATTATTTATCATTTATTCTAATTTATTTTGGTAAGCATCTGTTCTTAACAATTTAAAAATAGTTTCAGAATCTTGATAAAGTAATTCATAACACCAGGGAATCAATCAGGAGGTTTAAATCATGGCTTTCATCTTCAATGCCCCTGTTACCAAATACAAGTACAGGTGCTTGATGCTTAGAGAACAATATTCAAGATACAATTGTTGATGAGAACAAACAGGTTTATTCAGAGAAGGACTAAAATCTGAGAAGATGGGATGTTGTACCCTTAAAAATACTGTCTTTAGAGTCCCATGAGAGACTTTTATAGAGAAAAAGAGGGCAAGGAAAAATATTTCTAAGAAGGGTGGATTACAGACTAGTGAGTGTCAGGGGAAATTTATTCAGGAGTTGAGTAATGTGTCACACTTCCAATAGGACTACAAATATTTTTGAGAAAGGCTGCAAACCTTTTAACTAAAAATTATAAGGTGGGCAAATTTATTACATTTCCATCATCACCAATCAGCCAAATTTTCTCATTTCTAATATTGATTTAAACACACAATTTCTTTGACTAGCTTCACCAGTATTTTAATACATTGCCTCAAATTTTATCTTTGATATTTAAGCTTAGTATGTTGCTGAGAAGGAATAGCCAACTTTATTTTTATTTATTTTGGGGGGTAGTCAGGGGTTATTCCTGGCTGTCAACTCAGAAGTTCATCCTGGCAAGCTGGAGGGAACATATGGGATGCCAGGGATTGAATCCAGATTTCTGCAAGCAAGGCAAATGCCCTACCCACTGTGCTGTCACTTTGCTCACAGAATACACTACTTTCTAAGCCTTTGTTCTGCATTTCATAACTCTCATTATAGACTTTTTCTGATCAAAATTCCCCCATTTTGAGGCCAGAGAAATATCAGGGCAACTATTGCTTGCAAAAAGTTATTGTCTTGCACACGGTTGCCCAGAGGGGACTTGGGTTTGCTCTCTGGTGACCCATATGATATTCCAGGCCAGGAGTAATTTCTGAAAACATAGTTACTGAGCATCACCAGATGTGGCCCAAAACCAAAAAAAAATTTTTTTGCCATGTGTACCCATTTCCTTCTATCCACTAATTATCTAGAAGGTAAAAATTAAAGAGATACATTTAATGCTATGAATCTTTCAAATATATGGACAGATATCTTGAATCTTTTCTACTTCTTCAACTTTAATATATTATTTGTATCACTGAATAGCAAATAAATATAAAAAATAAGTTTAACATACAGTTCCCAAGATATACAGAGTAGGAGCAGGGTCCTCTTAGTGACTAAAAAGTGCCATCTTCACTCTACTTGTGAAAGTCAGTGTTCCCCAAAAATGCTTTGCTCCACAGTCTTGCATTTCTTATAGTCAATGAGTCATACAATAATACATAAAAAACATCATCAGATTGAAAAAGAAAAGAATGAAGAACCAATAAGAAGGATGGCACTTCTAAAGATTTAATCAGTATTAGCCAATAGTCCTATTGATAAAGACATTATAGAGGAAATGTTGAGGATTTCAATGAAATCAAAAAAACCATAAAAAGCACAACATGAGAACAGAAATGTGAAAAATTCAAACAGAAGTGACTGCAATGAAAATTTTTTAGGAAAAAATGGAAAATTAACTAGAGGGGCTCCTAGCAAAATAACAGCCATAGAAAACAGAATAAAAGATTTCAAAGATGGGGCCCGGGAGATACCATGGAGGTAAGGCATTTGCCTTTCATGCAAAAAGTCATCGGTTCGAATTCCGGTGCCCCATATGGTCCCCCGTGCCTGCCAGGAGCAATTTCTGAGCATGGAGCCAGGAGTAACCCCTGAGCACTGCCGGGTGTGACCCAAAAACCAAAAAAAAAAAAAAAAAAAAAAAGATTTCAAAGATAATTTACATAACATTTACAGACAACAACATTAAAGATGGTAAAGAGTCATAAAATAAATGGACAGTTGACAAGTGATATTTAGGTTAAATTAAAAAAAGGAACAGCACAATAATCATCAGTATTACCAAAAATCAGGAAAATAATATTTTGAAGTAGAAATAGTCAAAGATATCTCTGCTGAAAAGTTAATAAAAAATGAGATGTGCATGTATTCACAACCTAAAATCCTGAAAGGTACCAGCTTAAAGACTTCAAAATAAAAATACTCTAAAAACATGTTTATTTAAGCACCATGATTACAAACATGTTTGTAGTTTTGTGAAAGAAAGAAAGAGGAAAGAAAGAAGAAAGGAAAGAAGAAAGAAAGAAGAAAAAGAGAAAAGGAAAAAGGAAAAAGAAGGAATGAATGAAAGGAAGAAAGAAAGCAGGAAAGAGCAGAAAGAAAGAAAAAGAATGGAAAGAAAGAAAAGTGAAAAAGATGAAAGAGAAAGAAAGAATGAAAGAGAAAGAAAAAAGAAAGGAAAGAAACAAAGAAACAAATGAACCCAGGAGGAGAAGATAGCCCTGAGTACAGCCAGGTATGGCACAAAAGAAAAAAATCCTCTAAAACCATTTCAATAGAACGATGAAAACAATAGAGATGGAATAATAATAGCAGAATTATCAAAGAAGGAAATAACATACAAAAGAGATTCTTAAGATTTATCACAAGCAATCTTTCAAGTTCAAAGGCAGTGGTGGGTGTAGCAAAAAAAAAAAAAAATTAACCCTCAATGAAATAATTGCTTCACATGAGTACTTTACCCAACCAGAATCTAATTCAGATTTGTAAAAACAATATACGGTTTCACAGATAAACACCACCTCTGGAAATTTTTAGGCTCCAAACTAACTTTATAGAAATAACTGAACGGGGTGATATAAGCAAAACAAACCAGAGAAACAAAAAGATTCTATAAAATGATTGCAAAATATTTTATGACAATCATATCAATAAGTATCAATGGACTAAATGTACCAAATAAGAGATACTGAGGGACAAAGTGGATTAGAAAATTGAATTCAACATTTTGCTGTTTGCAAGAAACATATGAGCATGTTAAAGCAAATGCAAACTTACAAAATTTGGAATACATTTCTTCAAACAAACATATCCCTTAAAAAAGCTGGGGTAAGATATCTGACTTCTGGTTCTCTCTGATCCAGGAGGCCAGCTCTTCCCAGGTATGGGGTTAGGGGACACCTCACACTGGAGGCCTTCTCCCTAGCTTGGGGAGTGCTGGGAGGCTTGGTAGGCCTCCAGCCGCTCCCCTATTTCTGCCCTGGACTCCAGGACTTCCCTGGGTGCCGGCTCAGGTGAACTCTATAGTGGTCCTCAGGCTTTCCCCCTTTCTCTCCCTACACTAATGGAGGATACATTGGGAGGAGTGCGGGACAATGCAGCACTGGTGTATGTTGGGACATTCACTGGTAATTTTTTTTCTCTCATTGGTCTTCATTTTAAAAACCGCACAGGGTTTTTTTTTTTGTTTTTTTTTGTTTGTTTTTTAAATGAGAGGATGGACTCTCAGGCTGGGATGAGACCAGTAGTCTTTCCTACTTGTTTACTCTCAGAGGTCTCTTGGCCTCTTCCTTCCTTCACTGTGTAACTGCGGTTGCAACCATACTAGGTTTCTGATTAGTTCCCACTTAAATGCATTTCCCAATATGGAACTGCGGGGAGTCATTTTGCAGACTCCAGAAGGCTAAATCACAGACCAAAGTGGTGTCCAGGATTCATCACCTTCCTCCCGACTATTTCTAATGACATAAAAGGGACATGCATATCTCCTTTGAATATTATAGATATATTCCCTCAACCGCTATAACTAGTATTGAATATCCCCTTAAATGGTGACAATTATGTCCACTGTTTTATGTTACATTGTTTATTTTCCCCACTTTTTATCTTTGCTCCTCTTTGTGAACTGTTCAATAAGGAATTTTGGTGAAAGAGTCTCTCAGTTTAATGATTATGTTTAAACTAAGTCACAGGGAGAGTTGCACTTGTTCTTGTGGCCCACATATGCACTGATAATGCAATGTGGCATTATTCCTTGTTTGCATAAGCATATTAAAATGGAATATACTATACATACAAATAAGTTCTTATTTAATAGAGATAGGAACACACAAATCTTGTAGAGCAACAGGACCTTACACCCTGAACATTGACATAATGACCTGGCACAGGCCTCAGAAGAATGGGCATTCTCCATTCACCCCTGAGCCAGGAAAGCCATCTATGAAACATCCAAAGTTGTCTATAATGTCACCTGGAAGCAATCCTCTACCTGGGAAGACCCTACTGCTGCTCTGATATCAATCTACTCAAAAGAGTCTTCCCTTAACACTGAGAATACTTAACTACAACAATGACCTGATTACTGGACAGGGCTTTTTGCATTACCCTTTAATTGTGAGTTGAAATTAGAGGATGCTCCACACCATCCTGACTTTAATGTAGGATATAAAGATTCCAGGATCTTTATTACAGAAACATTATGTCAACAACAGAGAATATGTGAAAAATAAAACTGTATTGGCACTATAGACAATGACTTGGATTGGACAAACTTGTTTGCATGGAGCCTAGAGTTGGTCTTATGCCAGGAAACTTCAGGGGTAGGGTATCCTTGTATTTAGCCCAAGGTCTTTCCTTTCCATGTCCCCCATATTTTGGTGGGCCTATGCAAATAATTGCCGCTCTAACATCATTTTTACTGTGCTCCTTTGACTCTAAACCTTAAAAAAAAAAACCACTTAAACTTTTGAGTTAACTTAAACTAATATGCATGTGCATGGAAATGTAAAGAACTACTATACTTTCAAGTTTAAGGAGTTACATAAATTTTATGGCTTTAGATTGCTTTGTGTACTGCTAAGAAATGTTATAATGTACTACAATCTGGCATCTTGAATGACAAAGTAATTGTATATGGGCTCTGTTTTATTTTTCTTAATGTTCTTTGACTGTAAGTTCAAAATTAAGATGTCAGCAGGGGAATTTCTTCTGAGAATTCTGTTTTGGGTGATTGACCTTCCACTGTAACTTTATCTTGTCCTCTTTCTTTGCATCATTGTTCACATAATTAGAAATTTAAAAAAATAGAAAAAAAGCTGGGGCAGTCATATCAGATGATATAATTTTCAGCTCAGAAAGTTCTGATGAGAATGTCATTTCTTTTTTTTAATATTTTATTTAAACACCTTGATTATTACATACATGATTGTATTTGGGTTTCAGTCATGTAAAGAACACCATCCATCGCCAGTGTAACATTCCCATCACCATTGTCCCAAATCTCCCTCTTCCCCACCCAACCCCCACCTGTACATAGACAGGCTCTCCATTTCCCTCATACATTATCATTATTAGGACAGTTCAAAATGTAATTATTTCTCTAACTGAACTCTTCACTCTTTGTGGTGAGCTTCATGAGGTGAGCTGGAACTTCCAGCTCTTTTCACTTTTATGTCTAAAAATTATTATTGCAAGAATGTCTTTCATTTTTCTTAAAACCCATAGATGAGTGATACCATTCTGCGTTTTTCTCTTTCTCTCTGACTTATTTCACTCAGCATAATAGATTCCATGTGCATCCATGTATAGGAAAATTTCATGACTTCATCTCTCCTGACAGCTGCATAGTATTCCATTGTGTATATGTATCACAGTTCTTTAGCGAGAATACCATTTCTTTTTTTTTCTCCCCTTCCCCAGAGAATGTCATTTCTTAAAAAAAAAAGGGATATCTACAACAGAAATAAATAACACTCCTAAACATATATGCACCCATTGAGAAGCCAGCAACCTATTTAAAACAATTTCTAGTAGACTTGCAAAAATATATTATCTATATACTCGACTCATACAGGTTATTTGATTTGGTGGGAGTGCCAAATGTAGTCTCCAATCATTTCTGACCTCTGCTGGAGGGATGATGCTTCAGTTCAACCCACAAGTTGCAGCTGAGCTGAAGAGGTAGGCAACTGAACTGAACTGTGTGCTACTGAACTATTTAACCCACACTATTCTGTGCTTTGTTGGAGACCAACAGCAATGATGATATCTGCGAATTCAGTTATGATGACAATGTCTATGCTGATACCCTCACATCAGATACAGTTGAAGATCTGTTTGGAGGTACAGATGAGGAGGAGGAATCCAGCTCTGAAGCGTTTTAACCTTTGTGATTTAGCTTGATTGCCTGGTAAGCTATGGTTTTCTGCACTTTATTTAAAATTTTAAAGTTATCATTGCTAGTTTATAGTTTTTCTTTAGCAATAAGTATTGAAAAACATTTAACCTACAGATTCCTCAATTATTGCAATTGCTTTGGGTATATACTTTTATTTTTGAAATTCATTATCCACCTCAGCTTATACTCTAGTCATTAAGTTTTCAGAGTAATATTACGGGTGTCTGTTTATACTGGGATTGGCTTATACTCAATTATATATGGTAAAAACAAAACAATAGTAGTTGGAGATTTCAACACCACTATTTCACCTGTTGATAAAGTAGATTAAAACTGTAGAAGGAAAAACTGATTTTAAAGGAAGAAATAGAAGAGAGGGCTTAATATATATTTTAACATAAAATATTAATATAATGTCATACGTCTATAACTTTTGATCCCCATAAAACCAAATATGCATTCTATTCCAATGTACATGGGAAATATCTATGATAGATCACATTCTAGGCCATACAACATATTTCTATAAAATCAAGAAGATAGAAATTGTATAAATTATCTTCTCAGAACATGATACCCTGAAAATAGAAGTGAAAGACAGATGGAAAAATAATTTTAACACTTTGGGGCCAGAGTGATAGCACAGTGGTAGGGAATTTGCCTTGTATGTGGATGACGCAGGCTGGACATGGGTTCGATTTCCAGCATCCCAGTTGGTACCCCCAGCTAGGAGCAATTTCTGAGCACAGAGCCAGGAGTAACCCTTGAGCGCCAATAGGTGTGGCCCAGAAAACCAACCAATCAAACAAACAAAAAAAAACACTTAGAAATTAAATAGCTCAATTTTTTGTTTTGCTTTGGGCCACACCCAGTGATGCTCAGGGATTACTCCTGGCTATGAGCTCAGAAATCACTCCTGGCTTGGTGACCATATGGGATTTGGGGAGATTGAATTGTGGTCCAACCTAGTTCAGCCACATGCAAGGCAAATGCCTTACTGCTGCATCACCGCTCTGGCCCCTATATAGCTCATTTCTAAACAATTAGGAGTCAGAGAGCAAATTAAGATCCTGTAAATGAACAAGAGCAAATGTGCTATTAAAAGGATAGTTTATAACTTTACAAGCATTCATCAGGAAGGGTCTACATAAATAACTTGACTACAAAGCTTAAGAAACTGGAGAGTGATCAACAAAATGAGCCAAAACAGTAGGAAGAATGAAATATTAAAACTAAAAGCAGAAATTAAAGAACTGGTAATAAACAAACAAAAAATTCAAATGATCAATAAAAGCAAGAGTTGGTTCTTCAAAAATATAAAAACAAGATCGATAAACAATTAACAAGCCTCACAAAAGAGAACAAGTGAGAATCATAATAAACCAAACCTGAAATAAAAGGGGAGATGTCACAACAGATACTACCTAATTCAAAGGATAATGAGATTACTTGAGACTCTTTATGGAAAAATGAACAGAAAAGCAAGAGAACTGGGAATAAATGTATAAACTTTTGGACTCCTATAATCTCTAGAGTTTGAACAAGATGACCTATAATACTTGAATAGACCTATCATTATCAAGTAAATTTAAATGGTAATCAAAAGGTTTCCAAAAACAAAAACTCAGTCCCTGATGGATTCATTAGTGAATTCTTTCAGAACTTTAAAGAGAACTAGCTGTCAAACATTTTCAAGCTTTTCCAGGGTATTGATGAAAGAAAAACATAATTTCTATATAGCTGCTCTCAACCTGATACCAAAGCAAATAGACACCACAAAAAAAGAAAAAGAGAGAGAGAGAATGACAGGACATTATCTGATGAACACAAATACAAAGATCCTTAACAAAATACTAGCAAATAGAACCAACAATTAATCAAAAAGTTCATATAGCATGACCAGTCAGGATTCACTCCAGAGATGCAAAATGGTTTAACCTATGAAAGTTAATTAATATTATATACCATATCAATAAAATGACATAAAATGAACATAAATCATTTGGCAAGATTCAAAACCCATTCTAGATTAAAAACTCTCAACAGGATTAGAATTTAAATAACTTTCCTCAATATAGTAAGTTCCATTTACTACAAGCCCATAGCAAACATTGTACTCAATGAAGTAAAAGTAAAAGCCTTTCCTCTAAAACTTGGCACAAGTTTGCTCACTACTGCCATTTCTATTCAATACTTAAGTATTTGTTATAGCATGCAGGCAAGAAAAAGATATCAAGGGCAACCAGAAAAGAAAAGAAGTCAAGTACTTGCTATTTGCAGATGACATGTAATTATAGAAATTCTAAAATATCCTACAAAATGCTTCTAGAATCTATATTTTATAAAGTGACAGGCTGCAAAATAAACACAATAAAATCTATGACTTTTCTATATATAAATATTGAAAAAGAAGAAGACAATTTTTAAAAATATCATTCACAATTGTGCTGCAGAAAATCAAGTACCATGGAATCAACTGAACTAAAAAGTTTAACTCTTCTGAAACACCTACACAAAGAAAACTATAAAACATTGCTTCATGAAATAAGAGGAAAAAATGGAAATTTTAACACATCTGTGATCATGGGTTATTAGGATTAGTGTTATTAAAATGGCAATAGTTGGGGGCCGGGCGGTGGCACTAGAGGTAAGGTGCCTGCGCTAACCTAGGACGGACCCCGGTTCGATCCCCTGGTTCCCCATATGGTCCCCTGTGCCTACCAGGAGTGACTTCTGAGTGAATAGCCAGGAGTAACCCCTGAGCATCACCGGGTGTGGCCCCAAAATCATAAATAAATAAATAAATAAAATAAAATGGCAATAGCCTCCAATTTATTGAACATATTTCAAGCAACTCTTATAAGGTTGCCCATGACATTTTTCAAAGAAATAGATCATGCAGTACTGAAATTAATATGGAACAGTAAATCTCCATGAATAGCTATAGCGATCCTTGGGAAAAAAAAAATGAAGGCATAACTTTCCCCAGCTTCAAACTGTACTGTAAAGTGGTAGTAATTAAAACAAGATGAATAAATATAGACCCTCATATCAAATAAAATATCTGAATATCCTGAAACAGACACAGGTATGTGATCAATTAATATTTGATAAAGAAACTTGACATATGATATGGAGCAAGGAAAGCCTAGTAGTGTTTGGAAAAGTGATCAGCTACATGAAAAAAAAATAAGTCAGACCTATTCATTAACATTGTGTACAAGTCAAATCAAGATGGGTTAAAAACTCTGACATCTGACCTGAAACCATAAGATCTAGAGATGAAAATCTAAGTAGAACTCTTCATGACATTGAAGCTAAAGCTATCATCAAGGATATAACACTGCTGATCAATCGATTGGAAGCAAAGAAAAACTAAAGGGACTACATTAAACTAAGATATTTCTGCACCTTAAAGGAAATGGTAACCAGGATACAAAGTCTACTCACAGAATGTGAGAATCTATTCATCCAACACCCATCTTATAATGGGTTACTAAGATATATAAGACACTAGTAGACTCAACAAGAAAAAGTATGTCACTCCATGGATAGAAATGAACAGAAATTTCCTCAAAAACTAAATACAGATGACCAAAAGGCATATGGAAAAACTCCACATCATTAATCATCAGGGGTATTTAAATCAAAACAGCAAGTGCTGTGAGAAAGTAGGAAGAATGTGGATCTCATTCACTGCTGGGAGAAATAAGTCTGGTCTAGCCTTTTAGGAAAACATTAACTATAACTTTAGCTCTCATATGACCCAAAATACCACACCTGGAAATATATCCTAAAGACCCTAAAACACAATGCAGAAATATGTATTGCTAGTTGCAACACTATTCACAATACCAGAATAAAAAACAACCCAAGTTTTTGAGAACAGAAGAGAGGATAAAGAAGCTTAGTATATCCAAATAATGAAATACTAGATAAAACAAATCCTGAAATTTTCTTATACATGGAAGTTATGGAGAGTATTATGCTGATTAAAATAAGAGGGATATGCATAGGATAATTACACTCATGTGTGGCATATAAAATATTTTATGGTAATAGTACTGAAATACAAAAGAGATATGGTCAAAATAACTGATCCATCATACAGAATTTGCTACAAAGTGCAGGGAGGTGGGGTAAATTTAGGGCAGAGAAGGGTCCACTATGACAAGGATAATTGGAAATAATTGCCTTGGACAAGAACTGAGTCCTGCTGAAATAAGGTAAAATGATATGCCTGATACTCCTTTAGTGGTAATATTGAAAATGACAGTCTCTATAAAGGAAAAGGGAGATTTATAAAGTGAGGAAAATGTCTTTTATAGAGCTACGTCTACAGCTATAGGAGAGGAAGGGAGTGAGGGAGAGAAATGGGATGGCTGGAGGAAAATGGGCATTGGTGAAGAGATGGGTAATTGACCCTGTATGTCTAAACCTCTGTCATAAATTTTAATTGCATAGCACAGTGATTTTTTAAAAATTTTATAAAATAGTTTAAGATAAACTTTTATTATATTTCTTTAATGGAAAGTTTCTAATTACTTTCAATTATGCTTTCAATGTCTATGCTCCAAGCTTGTCACTATAATTGAGGAAATATTCACATTAAAAATTGAAAAATAACCTAAAATATCTTGTATTGAAAGACATTTTGTGTTATGTTTGCTGTAAGTAAATTTACATCCTCTCAAAAAATGTGAACCGCATTTTGAGTTAGATAATATCAAATTGTTTTTATATTAAAGAAAATAATGATAATTTTTACTACATTTATTTACTCCTCATGATTAGCTAATTGTAGCTTATCTTTATCTACTGCTTCTCTCTCATAATGTATATGATATTTATAACAAACACAGACATATATTTACTATATTCACTTGGAAACATATATTGCTATAATTTAACATATTGCATTTGCTCATTTATATATACATAAATATTGTTCTGATATTAAACAAAGAAAAATGCAAAATGTATGTCTGTGTGGGTTTCTAGCGGGATACCACAGATGCAAGATAAACACTTTATCTGCGAGGTACATATACATCCCCCAAAACAACTTTAAAAAATATCTAGAACCCTGGAGTGTCACCGAGTATGGTCCAAAAATAAACAAAAAAAAATCTAGCTTTGGGGCTGGAGTGGTGGCGCAAGTAATAGGGTGTTGCACGAACTAACCTAGAATGGACTGTAGTTCCATTCCCTGTCATCCCCTATGGTCCCCCAAGCCAGGAATGATTTCTGAGTGCATAGCCAGGAGTAACCCCAGAGTGTCATGGGCTGTGGCCCCAAAACAAATAAAACAAAAATCTAGCTTGGTGGGAAAGACACAGTAATTCCCAGGCCTTCTCACTCCAGAGCCTCCCCCCAGGGAGTCCCTCAGCCTCCTTCCAGTTTCATCACCAGACCGCTCCCATAGTAGGTCAACTCTTCCATCAACCCTCACTTTACAAAACTGCACAGACCATAGCTCTGCAGTGCAGGCACAGTGGCCCCAGGAAACCCGTATAAACATGCCAGAGTTCCCCCCAAGGACTTCTCTCATCCTTCTTCTGGGATTTGTCACCAGCTGGGGCAAAAACCATGCACTCCAATGACAAGTCTGCCAGACCTTCCCACAGCTCTCCTTTTCCCAAACCACTTGGACACTAGTCATCCACACAAAGGCATTTCAATTTATACCACATAGTTCTAGGGGGCCAGGGAGATAGCATGAAGGTAAGGCGCTTGCCTTTCATGCAAAAGGTCATCGGTTCGAATCCCGGTACCCCATATGGTCCCCCGTGCCTGCCAGGAGCAATTTCTGAGCATGGAGCCAGGAGTAACCCCTGAGCACTGCCGGGTGTGACCCAAAAACCAAAAAAACAAACAAACAAACAAAAAACATAGTTCTAGGCAGATTGGATCTAGAGCTTCTTCCTTGAGAAAGATATATAGCCTAAAATCCAGAAGAACAAACCAATGAACTAGATTGCAATATTTCTATTATATT
>PVKC010018339.1:0-19684 GCA_004027635.1 Crocidura indochinensis
TTTGGATACAGTGCCCATATTCTCCCCTCCACTGGCCCTTATAATTGCCAAGATCATAAAGGTATAACATATTCCTAAATTCCTTGACATGTGGCTCATGTTGGAAGCTGGCTTAACTGTGAATTTACTTGCTTCCCTTGTTTCAGAGATTTTCTAGCATTAATTACACCTACACTTACACCCAAATATTCCATTGTGATGCATATTATCCTTGTAAGTGAATGAATTAGTTCTTTGAAGGCAAAAGGAATTAGTAATGTTTCACCACTCACTGTGACATGTTTCCAAGCACATAAGTGACAAAGGTATTTTAAATGTACTTTTTTTTCTCTTTAACATGCAAAGATCCAGATTTAAAGAAAAAGATGTAAAGACATTACTTTCTGGATCTACTGATATTACGGTTAAGTTTCCATCTCCATCAACACATGAATTAATAAGTAATGTGTCGGGTCTCAGTATCTATTCAATTAGATGGCATTAGCATCCATACACCAGAAAATACCATTAAGACAAATCCTTAGGTCCTCAGGGAAAGGAGAAAGAAAGATCTGGGCTGGGCATCATCAGGACTTTGGGGAAACACATTTAATAAATTGTAACGTACTGTGCAAAGATATGGTTATCAGTTTTCCTATAGTCATCACAGGTTCAATGCTTTTCAAATCCTGAGACTTCATATCTGCCGAATAAATTAACACCTTTTGGAGATTTTTTATTTGTTGTTAATGAATTAGGACCAGAAAATGTGCCATCCAGACTGAGTGACCTGCTCCTTTCATATACTTTCATCTGATAATCTCTCCACAATAGGGACTAATAACATCACTAAATTGTATTTAGAAAACAAGTGTTAGAAGTTTTGAAGAAACCCTTAATAGTGAGCAGACTCTCAACATCATTAGAAAAGGCATCAGAATTCTGGACTCCATCATCACTAATAAGAAATCAAGAAATCAAACCAGTTGTTGACTGTGGAACCACAGATGATTTTGAGAAAATAAACAAAAATAACTAGCTAGCCCTTCAATGTAACAACTCACACAGTAATCAGTCTCTTCCATGTAAGTTAAAACCTCCCATGTAAATTAGCCCCTCTTATGTAACTTTCTATGGAAGTTAAAAAAAGGAAGGGGACTCTAATTTGGGAAGGTCAAATAGTTAAGTTCTAGAGTAAAGACTGGCAACGGATCAATAAACTAATACCCCTTTGACTTTTATAAATAAAAATTTATTGGAAGAGCCACAGTCATTCACTTACATAATCTTTTATAAATGCTTTTGAATTACAACAGCAGAGCAGGGTAGGTGACACAAACCACCGTCATCTACAAGGCTAAAAAATTTACTATCAGACCTTTTATAGAAAGAAAATTGCTGACTCTTGTACTATGTAAGGTTCCTTGGAATTAAATACTGTTTCTGTCACTTATTAGCTGCATTACTTTGAGAAAATACTTGAGCTTCAGTATCAGAGAGTTGGTGTGAAGACCGAATGAGCTAGAATAGTCACATCGCCAAGGATAGTATTTAGATACATGAATAAATCAATAACTCAACCAGTCTTATTAAAACAGACCATATCTTCCCTTTCTCTCCAGATATGTCACTGGTTCTGTTGCCCTCAGAACCAATTATACCTACACTTGCTGTTTTTAACAAATAGACATTGGTTTAGAATGTCTTTCAGACTAAATGTAGACAAACAACTTTCTTCCTATTCCACAGTTAAGTATGCTTAGGGGAAATTTTTCTCTTCTCACTCACTCCTGGAAATAAACAAAGAAAAAAGCTTATGCAAAGATTTCAAGCTCTCTTCCTCTTTTTCCTGCTAAAACGGTCATCCAAACAAGTTGGATAAAATGGCTGCTATATTTTTCCCAACTTCCAGTGTTTTCTTACTTTTAAAAGCAATTAAAGACTGATGATATCGGATGACCCAGGGACTGTGGTTTAAAACACCAATCCTGAATTCCTAAGAGGGCTTATTAATACATACAGATTAGATGCTCAAGATGTACAGAGGACTTATCCACTGTAAAACAGAGTTTAAGAGGCAAAATTAATACCAATTGTGGATAAGTTACCTTCTTGAAAATAGATGCTAAATAGGTTGTATTTCTCTTTCACTCTTTCCCTCCTACCTTCTCCTCTTCTCTTCACACAGTGAGTACTCACATATCTTTTTTGGTAGTGTTCAATAACAAAAGGCCAACAATGACTATTGTCTATATGAAAAAAGACTGAAAATAAACAGTACATTGGGTATTTGGATGAAAAGAAACCTCATTTATTGTGGGAATGTAAATTGGTTTAGTCATGATAGAAAATAGAATGGAGACTACTTTAAAAATGGAAAGTAAAGCTAGCATATGATGCAGCAATTCTTCTAGATAGCTAGCCTAAGAACACACACCAAATAAAACCTACAGATGCAAACTGTTCATTGCAGTACTACATACAATATAGCCAAGACACAGGAACTACTCAAATGCTCCACTAAAGTTTAGTGCACAGAGATGATGAACTTTAGGAACAATACATAAAATAATATGCTGCTTTGTAAGAAGAGATGCAATTTTATTGTGCATGTGCTTATTTTAGGGCAACAATTAGTGATACTCTTGGCTTATTCCTGATTCTGCTTTCAGGGACATTCCTGAAGTCCCTTGGGATCATGTGCAGTGTCAGGGACTGTACATTTATCAACCACATACAAAGTAAGCACGTGGTTATACCTATCCTTAACCACTATCTCTCTAGTTCCAGCCAAAATGTAACCACACATTTTGCTGCAATATGGGTAGAACTGAAGGAAATCATGTTAAATAAGTAAAAAAGGAAAAAAGACAATATTGGATACTCTAATATATGTAGGATATAAAGAAACAAAGCAAGGGAATAGACAATGAAAACAAATCTCTCAGACTCCAAAAACAAAACTAAACCTGCCAAGTAGGGGAAGGAGAGGGAGTGTAGGGAATTGAGTCTTATAAAGAGTGAATAAGGTAGGTATATTGGAAATTGTTACGTGTATTATGATAATTTTGAACCCACCAAACGTAAGCAGTTAGAGTCTTATAAATCAATGCTATCATGATATTTTATAAATATAAAGCAAAAATAATAACAAATAATCATGTATTGAGTTAAAAAATTATACTGACATTGGTAGGTACTGCTCTGAGAGCTTTGAAAATATACTCAAAGGTAGAATTCTTGATCTAGGGAGTTAAATCCTCTTGAAAAGGCAACACAAGTCTGTGAAAAATTAAATAGTAATTAATGAGTTCCATGACATTACATGGTAACAATTGTAATGATACCACCATATAATAATTAGTTGTTAAGCACTTTCTTCAGATAGTCATCATTAGAAAAATTCCAGAGAAGAATAAGATCCAGATGACATATAAATTTGTTAACCAAAGCAGGAGAAAATGATCCTCATGAAGAAAGAGGAAATGTCAAAGTTAAATATGTATTTACATTTCAAGGGAATAATTTAAATTTAAAATGGAAATTTAAATAACCAGCTTCCCAGGCTAAAATATGTGTTAACCAGACATCATGTATTGTTTTATAACTTCAGCTATGATATTTTGTATGTGAATGTACTAGCTCGACCCATGGATACATATAGAAATGGATACAATTGGCATGGTGAAGCCTTGAGGATAAGTGTAGTAAATGAAATTTCTCTATCATATTTTCCCACTCACTATAAATATCCTTATTTAATGGGTGGTTGAAATAGTCTATTCTCAGATGCAGCACTAAATTTAAACCATATTAAAGATTTCTTCTTCTTTGGTATTATTCTAAATCTTTAATTTTTACCATTCGATGACTGACTTACCCAAGCTTCAAAGCACCCAGGCCATGGTGGTGTGTTCAGGCTCTGAACCCTATGTGGACACTGGTGTCCATTGCAGGCTGTGATCTGTAGGTGGTCCTGTGTGGGGTCAGACTATAGTAAGTTGCAGGAGATAGAGGTCCCCAAGGACTTTGGCCCTGTACACAAGTGGTAGAGTGCTGGGAAGACACGCTGTATGTGGGGACCACCTGCAATTCCATTCTGCACGGTTCAGCTGGCCTTCTCCCAGGTGATGGTTCAGGGCCATGTGGAGGAGTTATGAGGTCAGACCACGCACCTTAACCAGGCACTGTTTGTGACATGCGGGCAGGACAAGCTGGTGCACCTTTGGAGCACCGTCACCTACCAACCCCGCTGGTGTCAGAGCATCGAGGACTTTGCCCACAACACAGGCTTCCACCCCAGTGGTGCAGTCATGGCTGTGAGCACCGTGACTGGCATATGGATGCTACTGTACATGGAGATGCGCGCCCTGGTGTACATCCCCACGGACTGCAACGAGCAGATCTCGGTGGTTAGCTTCTCTCCAGACAGGGTGTACCTGGCCTTGGGCTCCCACAACAAATTGGTGTACATTAACTAGGTGGACCAGGGTGGCCACAAGGTCAGCTGCCTGGGCAAGTGCTCGGGCCATACTAGTTTTTTCATACCCCTGGACTAGGCTTGCCACAGTAGCTGCTTTGTCACCAACTCCGGGGACTATGAGATTCTATACTGGGACCCAAATACCTGTAAGCAGATCACTAGTGCTGATGCTTTGAGGAATGTGGAGTGGGCCATGAAGACTTGTGTCCTGGGGTTTGGCGTGTTTGGGATCTGGTCCGAGGGAGCGGATGGCACCAACTTTATTGCCTTGGCACACTCTCAAGATGGCAAGTTTCTGGCTTCAGGCAATGACTTCGTCAAAGCCCACCTATTCTGCTACCCCTACTGTCATCTTCAAGCTCACAGCCACTAGTATGGTGGACACAGCTTCCATGTGACCAAAGTGGTTTTCCTATGGGATGACCTCATGGCCTTCACCGCGGGAGGCAAAGGCACCACTGTGCTGCAGTGGTAGGTAGTGTAAAGTGCATAGGGGCGACACCCAGCAGGTGATGTTGTCACCAGAGTTCTATTTTCCGGAGATGTCAATTGCGGAGTAGAGTAATAAATATATACCCAGAGTTTGTCTATAGCAGAGAAGGTTTTGGGGATGGGAGGGTGGATGAACAGACAGAATCTCTATTTATTGGGTGGGAAGCAAGGGGCACAGTGCTTTTGGGAAATCATCTGGGCATTTCTTCTGGGGAGTGTTTTTTAAGTTTCTTCTTTTGTATCATTCAGAAATAAAGATCAAGTGCACTGAGATAGTTTTAAGAAATTAAAAACAAAACAAATCAGCTTACTCTTCCTTCCTTAATGTTTGGATATGTACTAGTAAGGGAATCAAATTATCATAAAAAGTGGAGGTCAGGGAGAGAATATAGAGATTAGGTTCTTGTTTGAGCTCCAGCAAAATATGACCCCTGAGATTATCCCTATGTGACCCTGGTGGCTCCTGATTACAGAAGAAGTGGTTCTGGTAGTCCCTGGTACCAGAGGGTCTGAAAAATTCACACTCTGTCTCTTGCATTGACACACTAGAATGATTAGCTGAGAATCATCAGAGTGGACCCAGGCCCTTCAAAATTGCTTGAAATCCACACAAATTTTTCAATAAATTTAATTATTGCTATTGAAAAGTTCTATGAGAAAAAAATGAACCAATAATATTGTACATGCACTCATAGAAAAACATGAGATCTCTTTGAAATTCAAAGTCATTGTTTGTAAGATAATGCCAATAATATATGCCCTAAAACAACTTCTCTGAATACCTAACATGGACCTTCTGAGATGCAGGTAGAAGAGATGAGTGCATTTAAAATATCATATCAAGAATATGTCATTTTTATTACTATTTTAAGTTTGGTGAAATATGCCTATTTATCCAAAATACTAATACCTAAAATCTATATCAATAATTTATATGTTTGAAAATGATCCAAGGTCTGGCTGACATCTTCAGTGTCAATTGAAAATATGGTTTGGGTAACACATCAGCATGGTTGGAAAAACCATGAGTTTACTGCTGTGCACTTGAAAGCATCAGCCTCAAGAATTATTATTTTTTCTCCTACTACTGAGATAATGGTAATTTTCCTGTCTAAATGTAAATTTTAAATGGGCATTTTCATGCCTGTTTGGGAAAACAAGTAACAGTGCTGGCCATCTCATATAAATGTTATTTATATTTCTATGTAGTTCATTTCTATTTAGGACATATCTGCATGCCAACACTGTGTGGGAGAACATTAAGTCAATCCCCACAAGACTTAGGAACCACATTTAATTTTGAAACTGTAATTTTTTAAAATATGGCAACATAGTCTTTCTTTACTGATTTTAAAAGGTTTGGAGCATGAAAACAAACTTTTCCTTGCTTTATCTATAGAGCATTTGCTAAGAATTTGGATCCTCCATTTTAAAAGCTGCCAAGAAGTGAAGATGTGGGGAGAACATTTCAGTTTTACTTACTTTGTGTATATGCCTATTTATGTGTGTGCAACCATACAGTAAAATGTGAATACATCCTAATAGTAATTCAAGCAGTACTTAACAGGCTCAAGTTACTTCTGCATCCTTACTTCTCTCTTTAAAACTTCTATCTATCAGTCATTCCCTGTTATCAATTTAATGTGAATATATTATTTTAGACTTTTAAATAAGCAGGTTAAATGAAAAAGTCAGTGGAAGGCCTTAACAGTAGAGTATCAGCCTACTGAAGACAAAAAACTGAAGACTAGATGCATAACACTTTAATATAACAGAAGATGTTGGCTTTTATTTGTCTTAAAATAAATGAACAACAAATGAAAGAACATTGAGGTGAATTCAACAGAAACAACATAATAATTATTGGTGTCCCAGATGACCAACTTTAATAAGGAAGCAGTACTCGCAAAAGTCATCACTGAGAAAATTTTAGAGTCAAAGAGCATATGAACTCACATTTAAGAAACCTAAAGAGTACCAGTTAAGAGACCCAAACAAAAATACTCCAAGAAACATCCTAGTCAGAACCAAAAGTCAATGATAAAAATTAAGAGCACCAACATAAAAAAGAAAATTACATACAAAGGAGTGTCCTTATAATTCACAGGAGATTTATCAGGTGAGACTCTGAAGGCCGGAAGACAATAATAGGATATAGTTGTTGTTTCGTTATTTTTTTTAACTCAGTGAAATTAATGCTTCACCAAGAATTTCATTAAGATTTGAAAAAAATTGGGCTGAAGAGATAGCACAGTGTTAGGGCATTTGCCTTGCAGACCTGGGATGGACCCAGGTTCAATTTCCAGCATCCCATATGGTCCCCTGAGCCAGCCAGGAGCAATTTTTGAGTGCAGAGACAGGAGTAACCCTTGAGTGCCACTGGGTTTGACCCCCCAAAAACAAACAAACAAACAAACAAAATTATACAGAGTTTTATGGCTAAACAACACAGGAACTTCATAGATTCAAAACCAGCTCTGTTTGAACCTGGAAGAATAGCAGAGTGGGTAGGGTATTTACCTTGAATACAGATAACTCAGGTTTGATTCCTGGCATCCTATATGGCCTATGGTCTCCTGAGCTTGCCAGGAGTAACTTCTGAACACAGAGCCAGACTGCTGCCAGATGTGGCCTAAAAACCAAATGCAACCAAACAAACAAAAGAACCAAAACTGCTCTGCAAGAAACACTGTAGGATTTTAGACAAAATATATCTTACATATATCTTACATTCTATTGAATGATTGGTGTAAAACTCTAAGGCAATTATCTCACTTCACAGTCAATGGCCTAAATGCACCAATAACAAAATACAGAGTGACAGGATGGATTAGAAAACTGAATCCAACCTCTTGGTTTTTGTAAAAAAAAAAAAAAAAAAAAAACACGTTGTCATAGTAAAACTCAAAATCAAAGGCTAGAGGACAATATTTCAACCAAGCAACTCCCTCAAAAAGGCCATACTTACCAAACTTATATCAGATAACATAAACGTTTAGTTTAAAAAAATGTCATAAAAGACATAGTAGGTAATTTCTTAATAATAAATATACATACAGGTTATATATAAGCTAACTATACAGCTTAAGAAATAGGATAGGGGAACATAAATCACAGGAGGAAAAGAATACAATTAAAATAGAAACAAACTTGAATTAAAAATAGCAACACAAAAACAATAATCCAAAAGATCGATAAGAACTAAGAAATAGTTCTTTGAAAAATTAACAAGATCTATAAGAAATTAATATCTGATTCTTCAAAAATAATCTATAAACCACTAGCAAAAATCACAAAGAGAGAAAGAGAACCTTGATAAATTGAAGTAGAAATAAAAAAGTGACATCATAATAAATACTGCAAAAAACCAAAGGATCATCAAGGACTACTTGGAAAATATATATGCCACAAAAAATAGGATAATCTAGAAGAAATGGAGATATTCTTGACTCCTATAATCTCCAAAGGTTAAAACAAAAAGATACAGAACAACTGAACATATCCAATTACTAGTTAGGAAACTGATTCCAGCCCAAGATAGGTTTACTGGTGAGTTCTTTCAAACCTTCAAGAAAGAGCCATTCCCATTTCTTTTCAAATTCTGTCAAGAAATTAAATAAAGATAAATTCTTCCAAATAGTTTATATAAGGCAAACATTAGTCTGATACTAAAAGCATACAGAAACAATACAAAAGGGGCAATTTTTAGACCACTATCCATGATGTACATAGATATGAAGATCCTCAACAAACTACTTGTACTTCAAATTAAATGGCATATCAACAATATTATGCGCCATGATCAAGTGGATGGATTCATTCCAAAGTAGCAAGGATGGTTTAATACATACAAGTCAAACATTATATTTTATATCAATAAAATAGAAATAAGAACCCTACTATTATACCAATGATTGTGAAAATAGAATTTGACAAGATCCAGCACTCATTTATGAAAATAATTCAATAAAGTTGGATTTGAAGAAACTTTCTTCAAAATAGTCAAAGCCATTTATCACAAGTTCATAAAAAGAATTATACTCGTTATGAAAAATCTGAAAACCTTCCCTCAAAGATCATGCACGAGACAAAATTTCTTACTTCTATTTAATACAATATTGAAAGTTCTTGCTATAGTTACTTGGCAAGAAAAATATACTGAAGGTGCCCAAATAAGAAAAGAAAAAGTCAAGCTTTCAAGTTTTTGTGGAGGACATAATATTGTCCTTAGAAAACCATAAAGACTACAGGAAAAAATCTCCCAGAAATAATAGCTTTCATAATAAAGTCATAGGATATAGTTTTAATAGAGGAGAAAAATATTTAATTTTTCAATACACAATTGTGAATTTCCTCATAAAATAAATCACCTAGGATTTTGCTTAACAAAAGAGGTCAGAGAACTATTCAAAGAAAACTATAAAACACTACTAAAAGAAATAAAAAGGACACAAGGAAATGGAAATACACTTCCCTACCCATGGATTAGATGATTAAACATTATCAAAATGGCAATATTTCTCAATGCCTTAGACAAATTCAATGTAGTCTCAATAAAGACACCCATGCATTTTAAAAGAAATAGATAAAACATTACTGAAATTTATATGAAACAATACTTCAAATGCACAAAGAGACAAAGCAGTTCTTGGGAAAAAGAAGATGGAAGACTTCACCTTCTCCAAATTCAAATTGTACAATAAGGCGGTAGTAATTAAAATTGCATGGTACTGGAACAAGGACAGACTCTTGGATCAATAAAACAGAAGTGAAAAATCAAAGACAGATTCTCAGATGTTTGGGCAGCTAATCTTTGATAAAGGAGCAAAAAAAAAATGTGTAGTAAATAATGGAAAGCCTACTCAACAAATGGCACTAGGAAAACTGGTTGGCAATATGCAAAAAATTGAATCACACCCCTTTTTAAAGCCATGCACAAAAGTAAAATAAAAATTGATTTAGAACTTGATTTTAGACTTGAATTTAGAAGATTTATAGCGGGAAACATAATCAGAATTCTCCATGACATTGAAGCTAGAGGCATTTTTAAGGAAGTGACACCATTAGCCAAGCAAGTAGAAGCAAAGATATATAACTGAGATTACATTAAATAGGAAGCTTCTGACCCTCAAAGGATATAATGACCAGAATACAAAGACTTCCCACAGACGAGGAGAAACTATTTGCTCACCATTCATCTGTTAAAAAGCTAATATTCAAGATATCTAAAGCACAGCTAGAACTTTACAAGAAAAAACACCTGAGACCTCGCTAAAATGGGTAAATGAGATGAATACAAGTTCCTCAAAAGAATACAAGGGCCTGAGAGATCGTGAACAGAGTAGGGTGCTTTCCTGAATAAGGCTGGTCCAAATTTTATCTGAGTAACTCCATATGGTCCCCTGAGCACTACAAGGAGTGGTCTCTGACTATAGAGTTAGAGTAAGCCCTAATCACAGCAGGACGTGGCCCACCTAAAAACAAAACCAAAAAATAAAGATAACTGCTCAAAAGGCACATGAAAAAAATGTTTTAATTTGTAATCATCATGAGATGTAGATCCAACAACAGTAAGATATTGCCTCATACCAGAGTCCAGCACAGATCAAAAAGAACATCAGCAACCAATATTGGTGTGGATGTGGTGAAAAGGGGACACTTATTGACTACTGATGTAGTCAATGTAGACTGGTATAGCTTTTTTGAAAAAACAATATGAACATTCCTCAAAAAATTAAGCTTCCATATGGTCCAGCAATTCCACTCATTGTAATATGCCCCAAGGGCCCCAAAGCAATTCAGATAAGACATCTGTACTCATATACTCATTGAAGCACTTTTCACAATAACCTTAATCTGGAAACAAGCCAAAGACCCAAGAATAGATGGAAGATAAATAAACTCTGGTATACTTATTCAACCATAAGAAAAGATGAAGTCATAAAATTTGCTACTATGTGGATGGATATGGCAAGTTGATTGAAGTTATTCAGGGAGATAGGGACAGAAGCAGAATGATATCTTTTATATGTAACACAAAAAGAAACATAATAAGGAGAATAACAAATGGTTTGTGTTGGAACATTGTACACCTGAAATTCAATTATAAATAAATGAATAACCTTGTAATTCATGGTGACTCAATAAAAATTTTAGTAATTAATATGCTAAGCTTGAGTTGAGCATATTATATTAAAATTTCCCCAAAATACATACTTCAAATACATCTGAAATATAAATACTATATTTTGAAGAAAAATAAACTCACTCTTCAATCTCATGAAAATTCTTCTCCTGTAATCTAAGCTCCTGGAGTGTTTTGACAATGGTTTTCGTAGCTTACCTACCATGGAATCTGACCAGAGATACCCGAAGGACAAAGCCAATGTGATTGAATCTCAGAACAGACTCCTTTTTATATCCCATTTCTCATGACTCCATCAGAAGAAGAGCTTTATGCCTTAATTTGAACTAATAAATAATATTTTTCATAGAAATTTTTTTCTTAAATTTACTAAAATTAAAAAACATTTTACTAAGACTTCCTTTATTTTTTTTTCAAAGATGAGCAAATTGTCCTTTATTAGATATATTAAAGACATGTTTGGGCTGGAGCTGTGGCACAGCGGAAAGCCATTTGCTTTGCATGCAGCTGGCCTAGGATGGATCTCAGTTCGATCCTCCGGCATCCCATATGGTACCCTAAAGCCAGGGATATTTCTGAGAGTATTACAGGAGTAACCCTTGAGAGTTATTGGGTGTAGCCCAAAAACAAATAACAAAATAAGTATTTTATGTATTTTCACATTTTAGATCTTAATAACAACAGTGACAAACCAATTATAAAAGTTAATTATCTTAACAATATTAAACACTCACAAACTAACAATAGTATTGTAAAAGGCTAAACACAACATTTCCCACACAATTTTCTATTATTAGACATCTTTAAAATGAGAAATTTTCCTCCTTTTCCATCAGAGATACAAATGCCCCATTTTTTTTATTTTGATCATAGTGGCTTACATAGCTTTTGCATTAGTATTTTAGGTACATATTAACATTGAATCAGGGGAATACCCACCACCAAATTTGTCCTTCCCCCTTCCCTGTTTCCTTTCTGCAACCCATATCCCCCACAATCACCCCCCAGGCTGCTAGAGTAGGTGGCCCCCTCTTGTCTAGCTTACTATCAGTGATCATACATTTGTTTGGTCCTGGTGCCCTCCCTTGTTTCTCCCTCTATTTGAGAGGCTAACCTAGATAAATCGAGTTATGTGGTTTTGTTTGAGGGAAAGAAAGGCAATAAAATGGGGTAAAGATTGAACAAAAAAAAATAAAAACAATAAATTTAAAAAAAGAATATGCTGAAAATATTCTAGAAGGTGGAGTCCGTCTAGTAAATGCCCTAATTTTTATACTTTTGTAGCCTGCTGAAATTTTTTATTTTTTATTTTTTTTAAATTATCTTTATTTAAACACTGTGATTACAAATATAATTGTAGTTGTATGATTACAGTCATGTAAAGAACACTCCCCCTTCACCAGTGCAGGATTCCCACAACCAATTTCCCAGATCTACCTACTCCCCACCCCACCCACACCTGTACTCGAGACAGACTTTCTTTTTCCCTCATTCATTCACATTGTTATGATAATTTTCAGAGTAGTTATTTCTCTAACTGCACTTATCACACTATGTGGTGAGCTTCATGTCATGAGCTGCACCTACATGGGAAGATGGGGGGAAATAAGGGTCAGGACTGAGGCAGTAAAATATTAGAAATGAGCTTTGTAGGGCAGTATCAAGGTCACAATACAAGACGGATATTATGGATATATAAAATATATGTTTTATATATAGGAATATATATCAATAAAATATATGTTTTATATATAGGAATATATATCAATAGGAAAACAAGGAGTGACTGTCCCAAAATAAACCAGTGCTAGAACGGCCCGCTCTCCTCTCAAAGTGCATTCCCATTAGTGTAGGGAGAGGTAGGGGAAAAGCCTGTTGACCCCTATAAAGTCCACCTAGACCGGCGCCCAGGGAAGGCCTGAAGTCCAGGGGAGAAAAAGACAAGGACGACTGAGGGCCTGCCAAGCCTCCTAGCACTCCCCAGGCTAGGGAGAAGGGCTCCTGAATGGGTGTCCTCCCCAAACCCTATACCTGGCAAGAGCTGGTCTCCAGAATCAAAGAGGAAACCAGATGCCAGATGTCTGCCTGCCCTCCTCCCCATGCACCTCCCCTCTCGAGTAAGGAGGGAGAGGGGAAGCCTGAGGACACTGAGAGTCCACCTGAACCCACTTCTGCCATCTGAGTTGGCACCCAGGGGAGGCCTGGAGTCAGGGGAAAAAGGCAAGGACGGCTGGGGGACTGCCAAGCCTCCTAGCACTCCTCAGGCTAGGGAGAAGGGCTTGGTATGGGGCCTACTAAGACTTCTGTTTCCTATCTTTACTTGGTCTATTTAATTCTAAATCCTTTGTTCTAGCATTTCCTCCCACTTTTCAGTCTCTGGGTCTTGCCTTTGCTTCCAGCTTAGCATCTAAGTAGAGGAAGCTTTACTTGATTTACATGCTATTCACACCCCAAGAACATTCAACACTCATCTTTGAATTGCTCTCCAATCCAAGCTCTGCTACTGAAGTTAGTTTATATTTCAACTGAGATCCATAACAATGTGCTCATTTGTTTGGAGATAAATTTGACAAATGGGAAATAACAATCACTGTGATAAGAATCACCAATACTGTATTAAGGAAGTAGCTCTGAAGTCAAGAGAACTGAGTCTCCACTTCCCCTCAACCTCTTTCCTGTTAACTGATTCTAAAAACCAGATGTGAAGTGAAGTTATCAAAGGGTGCTTGTTTGCTTATTTGTAAGAAGTAAGCCCTTAGCAAAGTTGGGTCTTGCCAAAAGAACGAAGGAAAGAAAGAAGGAAAATAAAGAAAAGAATAGAAAATGTCAGACTCAATTCCTCCTTCATTTTGCCTTTCCCAGTTTTACTCAACAATTATTGGGAGCCATGTTATACTACTAAAATTCAACACCCAAATAACTATAGTATCTTTTCCATTGATTTATAGTATGCCTTAATAGACTAACATATTCCTAAAAGTGGGAGGGACTATACTGCCTTCTACTTGATCATTATCTTCAATATCACCAAGAAACATTTATTTTACATTTACAAAAGTGGTTTATAGTGACCCAATTAATCATCCAAGAATCCTAGGAAATCAGTGTTATTATTATATATTAAAGAGGTTTATTCAGAGGTACATAGAGGATTAGTGATTAGCCCAAGGTCACATATAAACTAATATTGAAGTATTGAAGCAAGTAGTCAAATCTGGGCAGTTTGAATTTAGAGTCCATGAGACTTCTATCACAATTTTTTATGGCACTGAAAACACTGAGAATACACACACACAAAATAGTAGTTCCTTGGAGTTCTACAGGAATATAATAGTGATCCTTTCAGTAGTAATTGGATCCTCTCTACAAATATTTTGAAACTCAACTACACATAATCCAATTAACTAGAAAGTGTTCAATTATGGAGGAAAAGATAAGACTGGACAAGATTTGCCCACAAGAGCTATGGCACTGGAGAGCAGACACTGAGAATGATGCCATCAGAAAACTGGTATGGTTGGGAAAGCACTGAACATGAGAGTGGAAAACCTGTTGTAGTTCAGTATAGAAAGTAAATTGTAATAAAAAAAAAAACACCCCAAATTTAAAGCAATGTTGGCTAAGCTGTTACCGCCATACCAGAGACCTATATCTAGTGATAGCTATATAATGGGGCTAATTCTCTGGAAGTACTCAGTATAGTAATGGGCTGAGGAGGTACACTATGGGTGTTAACCACTATATTATTCATAGGAAATAGAATGAAGATCTATATCTGACATCTGAATTCCCTGGCTTTTAAATGCAACCAAACCAAACAAATGAAACCAGACATAGTAGATATTTCGAATTCAATAACTTCTTGAGGATCTGGCAACTTGAGGTCATCTTAGCTGATCCCTGCCTCCACTCAGGAACCTCAGAAGTTTGGATATTCAAGTCAAGATAAGTAACATTGGTTTGTTAGAAAAAGCTGAGAATCAGGCTGGCCCTAATCCACATAAGCCCGGGGCTGCCTCCCTGCCCTGGTGGAGCCTCAAACTGGTGGGGAGCAAGCAATCTGGTGCAGTGCCCTTTGCATAGGCTGGCAGTGCAGGTGATGGACCCCAGGGAGTGGAAATCAAGCTGTCAGTCAGTAAGATCTGTGGTGCAAAGCTCCATGGCAAGCCTGCAGCACAGCGACCAGGACCCAGCGGTGGGGCGCACATCCTCTGGGCAGGGAGCGGCGATTCACACAGCACGAAAGCCATAACATCGCGGGAGATCCACGAAAGGCTTTTAAATGTCTATTTTTTAAAGTGGTTAGCAAAGCAGGGGAGAAATTGTCAGAGATCATCAACGAAGAGTTTAATCCAGAGACTCAGCAAAAAAGGTAAAAGCAAATAGAAAGAGAAATGCAAAGTGTGATAACTAGAGGGGGAAAGATAGCTGTCACATCTCAGAGACCATGTAAGTGGCTATTTGCAGAAGACGACTTTCCATTTTCCCAGTTTAAACTGAAAACTGCATAATGTTAACTTTAAAGGGCTCATTTTATTTTATTCTGCAGTTAAAATAGAACTCTTTTCTATTTTTTGACAAATTTTCTACGTGTTCTCAAAACTCAAACTTCAGTCAAGGAGTACCTCCATTGAACCAGTATTCTTCAACCACTGGTTCACAGATTAGTGCTTATCTACAGCTATATAAAGGTTGAAAACCACTGAACCACTGTCTTGCTTGTAAGGGCTGGTCCCTGAACCTAATGCAGGGCAGGTACAGGCACAATTTTCGTTTTTGTTCTCATTCCACATGTGACAGTATATTTAGAATATAAATATATACTCTATATACAGTATATTTATACAGTAATAATATACACATTATATTTACAGTATATACAGTATATTTAGAGCATAATACAATGACTCTGAACTCTTTAAATTGTAGATACCCATAGTCTACATTTCTAGCCTTTATTTACTCAATACTCTAAAGATCATAAATCATTTTTACACATAGATGTTCTGTTTGTGAACACTGAATAAGAAAGTGGGGGAGGAAAAAGTAAAGGAATAAAGTGAGAAAAGGAAATAAAAGAAACTTGGAAGAAAAGAGGTAGGGAAGTAAAATCCTTTATGGTAATGGAAGTGCAAAGAGAATAAAATGTGTATAGTGTTATCTAAGCATGCATAACATGAGAGCCCTAAAAACCAAGCTTAGCATCTGAGAGCTTCACCTACATGCAAAAGTAACACAGTCAAACATTATCAAGTCAAAGATTTTAAGTTAGACAACATAATACAAACTGATATTCCATAAAGCTACTTCCCAATATCACCTCTGTCCTACAGGCTTCTCATATTTTTGCTTTCCACATCAAACAAAGACACTTAAACTCAGATTGTTTTGCTTCATATAATAGTCTCACACAAAATTAGTGGCTCTCAGAGCTTGTTACTGGCTCTATGCTCTATGTCTCCTAGAGGAGCTGGAGCGATGGCCCAGGGTGTAAGGTATCTGCCTTGCATGTGCTAGCCTAGGATGGACCGTAGTTCAATCCCTCAGTGTCCCATATGGTCCTCAAGCCAAGAGCAATTTCTGGCGCATAGCCAGGAATAACCCCTGAGTGTCACCGGGTGTGTCCTCCCCCCAGAAAAGAATACGTCCTAGAAAAAAGGGCTCTCATTCACTGTTGGTGGGAATGTTACTAGTCCAGCCACTTTTTGAAAACTATATGATTATTTTGCAAGAAACTACAAATTGAGCTTCCAGATGACCCAGCAATACTATTCCCAGGAATTTAACCAGCGGCCCTAAAATACAATGCAGAAAATCCCTTTGCATTCCTATGTTCATTAAACTGTTCACGAATATCCAGGATCTGGAAATAACCCAAGCACCTGAAAACAGATGAGTGGATTCAATAAAAACTTGTACATTTACACAATGACTACTATGCAGATTTAAGGGGGAAAAAGTCGTGGAATTTACTAATATATGGATGTAGATAAAGTATTATGCCAAGCGAAATGAATCATAAAGAAATAGACAGAATGACTGCACTCATTATTGGAATATAAAATAAAAGATAACATAAAATTCAGAGACAATAGAGATATGGGCCAGGAAGATCAGTCCATAATAGGAAGTTTGCTACAAAGAGCAGGAGAATTAACTTAGGGTAGAGAATAGACCACTATGATAATGATAGTTGGAAATATTCACTTTAGACAAGAATTGGGTGCTGAAAGAAGATAAGTGATAAGCATGATATCCCTTTGGTGACAATATCACAAACCACATTGTCTAAAAGAGAAAAAAGGAAGAGAGAAAGAGAAAGAAGAGAAATGTTTTTTCAATGAGGTAGGCAGGGTAGGAGGCAAGGGGGAAAAGAAGAGAAAAGGAGACACTGTTGGTGAGAAATGTGCACTAATGAAGGGTATTGTACATTATATGACTAAAACTCAATCATGAACCACTTTGTACTGTGGAGAAAACCAACTGTATTATGAACAATCTTGTAAACTACTGTATTTAAGTAAAAGTACTTAAAAAATAATTCCAGGGCTGTAGTGATAGTGCAGTAGTAGGGCACTTGCCTTTGCACACAGCTGACCCAGGACAGACCTAGGTTCAATTCCCAGCATCCCACATGGTCCCCCAAGCCAGGAGCAATTCCTGAATGCAGAGCCAGGAGTAATCCCACTGCATCAGCAGGTATGGCCCCAAATCCACAAATAAATAAATAGATAAATAAATAATAAATAAAAAGAATAATTTCTGAAGGTGCTTTGAGAGACCATATGTAGTGCTAGGTATTAAATTTGGGATAAACCCAGTACAATGTAGATGAATTATCCACTGTATTATCTCTCCAGCCATGTCTGCCCTTCTTAAGTTTCAACAATGATCATGTACATCCTCTAAATTTAATGTTCTTTTTATTGATCTTAGATTAAATGCACAACTGTTTAACATATACATCTTATACCATACTATATAACAGCCATATGCTATCTTGGGGTGAAGTTTTCCCAGGGAGTTATCTGTGTGGAAGTCAGGATAGTCTGTACTGACCTGCAGAAACTTATTTATCTCCCCCAACAAGCTCTCCTAACAAATAGGCTTCTGTAATACTATTTCAAAAACAAAGCTAAGCCCAGAACTCTGGGCTACAAAAGTCTTTTTTTGGGGAATTCAAGATACTTATAGGTAATAGATATAAAACACAATGTAAAGACAAGTCTCAGATATAAGGACCAAGCTGGTAAAGCACAAGAGTAAGTGATGGATAGAGGAGCTGGGTACCTAAAAGCACTTCATTTTGTTTTTCTAAATGTTCCCTGTCAAAGTGAAGGGAATAGACCCAGAAAGACTTAAGTTAGTGGATGCACAATGATGTAGAATATTTTTCTTCACGCTCTTGAGCTGCAGACCATCCAGCATTAGAAAACACTACCGAGTCTGTCTCCCAACACGCCCGAGGCCTGTAGAAGGGGGAATTTCTGATTTAAAGAGCAGATGTACCATCTGTCAACAGCACTGCTGAGCAGTGACTCCACACAAACAGCAACTCCCAGAACCCCAAAGTAGAACACTTGGGTACCACTGAGCTAAAATGAAAGCCTGGGCTTGGTGATCAAGAAATCTGACCCATTTTTACCTACTGAACCTAGGAATGACAGTCTTCCCAACCCCCAGATTTTTTCTGTGGTTATTGCTGAACCTCTGGAATAGTGGGGATTACCCAGTTTATAATGCGATTGAAGGCAACCTTCCTGATCCTTCTACTTTCTAGCAAGAGACTTCAGAGGTATTAATACAAATGATTCCAACACTACATACATTGACCTTAGCACAACTTATGGTTAGAGAGAGGGGGAGAAGAGGGAGCGTAGTAAATAGTATGGTTCATGTATATTTCTGATGGAATGTGATTCTTATACTGAAATAATCTATGAGAATGCATTTTGCACCTGAATTAATGAAAGTAGCACAGGGGTTATTCCTGCCTCAATAGTAAAATAATATGATCTTTAACCAAATGAACTGGAAATTGCATATCCAAATGAGAGTTTTCTCCTTCAAAAGCAGTCACTTGGGAAAGTTATACAACTGTCTGCATTTGCATAGCACATTTTCCCTTTTATATTTTGAGGCTCAGTTACCTGAGGATATTTCTTCTTCGTATACATTTGTAAATCCAGTGCTTGGCACACAAGCAGGCAAAGTATAAAAACACAGGAAAACACTCCCAGAAGTCAGAACTGAAGTTCAAATTCCAGCTGCTTTCTAGCAATGCGAATGTGGTGATACTCCTTAGTTTCCTTACTTTGAAAAAAGGGGCTGCTAATTGTCCTTGCTCATCGGTTTGGATTGATGACTATATCAGTCATACAAAATAATTGGCATTATCTTGTACATGAAATAAGTAGTCAATAAAGTAGTCAATAAAATATCATAGATATTTCTTTTAAAATGTCTTAAATTTCAATGCATTTATATATAAATGCATTGAAATTTAAGACATTTTAAAAGAAATATCTATGATATTTTATTGACTACTTTATTGACTACTTATTTCATGTACAAGATAATGCCAA
>PVKC010018340.1:0-19684 GCA_004027635.1 Crocidura indochinensis
AGAGAAAGAGAGAGAGAAAGAGAGAGAGAGAGAGAGAGAGAGAGAGAGAGAGAGAGAGAGAGAGAGAAGGAAGAGGGAATCAGGAGGGTACAAGGGAAATTGTTGATGTTGTTAGTGGGAAATGTGCCCCGGTAAAGGTTTTTATACATTATATGACTGTAACTCAATCATGAACAATTTTATCTGTGAAAATATAAACCTGTTGTATGAACAATCTTGTAACCCTGGTGTTAATACAAATCTAAGGGCCTTATTGATAGTACAGTGGGTGGGGTATATGCCTTGCACTGTCAGGCCCAGGCTAGAGTCCCAGAATCCTTTATAGTCTCCTGAGCCTGCTAAGAGTGACTGCTGAGTGCAAAGATAATATTATCCCCTGAATACCACAGGGTCTGCCCCCAAACCAAACAAAATTTTAAGCCATTTACAATTCGGGAAAAGTGAACTGAAATCTCTTTAAAGAAGAAATACAGATGACTAAATGGCACATAAAAATATGCTTCACGTCATTATTCATTAGAGAGATGCAATATGTGACAATTGGATATCAATTCATACCACAGAGACTAGTACACATCAAAAAGAGCAAGAACAATCAGTGCTAGCAAGGAAATAGGGAGAAAGTGACTCTCATTTGCTGCTTGTGGAAATATTGACTAGTCTAGCCTTTTATTGGAAAACAGTATCTACATTTCTCAGAATTCTAACAATTGAGTTTCCATATATTTCATCATTACAACTCCTAAGAAAATGTTCTAAAGTCCAAAAACACAATGTAGAAAAGGTATATGCATTACTTTGCTAATCATAGCAATATTCCCAATAACCAGAATATGAAAACAAATCATGTGCCCCCAAACATGAGTGGATAAAGAAACTATAGTACAGCTCTAGAATGAAATCCTATGCATCTATTATGAAAATGATAAATGGAATTTATTTATACATGCATAATTATGAAGGCATGATACTGAGCAAAATGAGTTAGAGGGAGAGGGATAAACATTGAATTATCACACTAATTTATAGGATACATCATCTAATAATACGGTAATAATATCCAAATATAAGACAAGGGTCAGGAGGACCAGTTAAATAGAAACTTGCCACAAGTAGAAGGGAATTGTAAGCAGTATCACTAGAGTGATAGTTGGAAATTATCTCTCTGGACAAGAACTGATGCTGAAAGGAGATAAAGTGATAGGAGTGATACTCCTTTAGTAGCAATATTTTAAACCACAGTGTCTAAAAAAATCAAGGTGAGAGAGAGAAATAAAAGAGAATGGCTGCTCCCCAGAGGTGAGAGCATGTGAGGGAAAGGAGGAGGAAAACTGGGGAATTTGGTGGTGGAAAATTTGCCCTGGTGATGTGTGTTATTCATTGTATGACTGAAACTCTACTTCATAACTTTATGTTTCCAGGTGATTTAACTAAAATGTATTTATTAAAAACTAATGTGATAAAATATAAAAAATAAAAAGAGAGGGGCCTGGTGGTGGCGCTGGAGGTAAGGTGCCTGCCTTGCCTTGTGCTTACCTAGGATGGACCACAGTTCGATCCCCCGGTTCCCCATATGGTCCCCCGTGCCTGCCAGGAGCAACTTCTGAGCGAATAGCCAGGAGTAACCCCTGAGCGTCACCAGGTGTGGCCCAAAATCCAAAAAAAAAAAATAATAATAATAAAGTAAAATAAAAAGAGGATGTTATTATAACAAACACCTAAATTTATCAGTTACTAGACAATGCATTTCTCTTTGTTAATCTTTGCTCTTTTTTCGTTTTCAATTGAAATAAATAACAATCAGAATAAAAAGTCACCCAATAAACTGGGAGAGACAACTTGTCCACTACTTTAGTGCCAAAGGATTAATATGCAAGGTATATAAAGGACTTCTAAATATTAATTAAAAAACAGTTATTCCCGGAGCTGGATAGCACAGTGGTAGGGCATTCGCCTTGCACATGGTTGACCCAGGATGGACCTTGGTTCAACCCCTGTTGTCCCATATGAATTATAAGAAAAGTTACTACTGTGAGCATGGATAAGTTTCTCTAAAAGAAAGAATATAAAGAAGAATGGTTATTTAAGGATAAAATATATACCAAATATTTTTTCATATAATAGAGCTTTAAAATACTAGTTCAATAAATACATATAAAATAATATAATGCAATGACATGAAGAACAGGAGAAGAGAGCATATCAGTAGTCACTAATGAAATAGGTAAAAACAAAAAGATCCGTGTCATACATAATCCAATCATATAAAAGGATATCCCCTAAAAGAATAAAATCAGTGTTTTCTGCTGCTTTTATAGAATTCCTAATAAATTATCAAAGTTCTGAGATTATATATTATAATTTATATAATTTATAATTTATATAATATATAAAATTATATTTTATAATTTTCATAACAACACTTAGACTTATACTTGAACTTGCAGAAAAATTTTTCATTGTGGAATTTGATGATTAAAGTAAGAGTTGAACCTACCCCTTCCAGTCATGAATTTATTCAGAAACTCCTCCCAAGTTCCAGGCTCTGGGTGCAATTTTGCCATCTGGTAAAAGTAAAAGTAAGACACAGCCACATCTTTGGCATTCCTTGCTACATAGACCATCTGTGGGGAGATATATAAAATTATTTATTTTTACTTTAAAAGTTTATAAACTTGCTTACATTAATGGAATAATTATTTTCTCTTTTCTTTTCATCTGTAAATTTATATCTAAATCTTGATATAAAATATTCAAATATTAAAACTTATCATTACCTGTGAAAATGCGTACTCCCAACCTTTGTAAAAGAACATCTCTTAAATCATGAAAAATTAAGTATAAAAATTTCAGTGAAGAAGATTGTATAGATTGTACAAAAAATAGGATGCTTGCCTTGTACCAGCAGAACCAGTTTTGGTCCCTGGCACCTAATATGGTCCCAGGATCCCTGTGCAGATTCAGGAGCACGTCTTGAGCACAGCTAGGTGTGACCCCAAAGCAAAAACAAAACATTTTATTGAATAGCAAATTAATCAAACCAATGCTTTCTTCTCTTAAACACATATTTCTTTTTTTTTCACTCTGCTTTTTTTTACTTTAGAGAAGACTTTGATCCTTCTTGATCATTCTTTCTCACGCTCTCTCTACACTAACATCTCTCAAATTTCAATAAAAATGGTTTTGCTTCACACACAAAAGAATTGTCTCATTCTTTTACTATTACATTTAATTTTTTAGTGTGAATGGAATTCTCAAGTCTAATTGAAAAGAGACATTTGATCATAATTACAATCAAAATTGTATTATGATTTCTTGGTAAAAAGTTTACAGGCAACGTCACTGAAATTCTTTAATCCTACTTTCTTTCTAAACAATATTTTTTGGGGGGTTTTAGGGTCACACCCAGGAGTGGTCAGGGGTCACTCCTGGCTCTATGCTCAGAATCACCCCTGGCAGGCATGGGGGATCATATGGGATGCTGGGATTCTAACCACCATCCTTCTGCATGAAAGGCCAAAGCCTTACCTCCATGCTATCTCTCTGGTCCCACCTACTTTCTTTCTAAATCATGTCAAATAATGATGAGACACTAGTCACGAATGCAATAAATATTTCTTTAAAAAAAATTCACTTGAGAAACAATTTTTCTTTTTTTTTTTTTTTTTGGTTTTTTTGGGCCACACCCGGTGACGCTCAGGGGTTACTCCTGGTTGCTTGGGGGACCATATGGGGAACTGGGGGATCGAACTGTGGTCTGTCCTAGGCTAGCACAGGCAAGGCAGGCACCTTACGTCCAGCGCCACCGCCCGGCCCCCGAGAAACAATTTTTCTTTATCAAAGTTGAATCAAAGTATACTTTCAAGAAATAGGTAGAAGTTCTCAAAGTATAGGACAAAGATGGCGGGAAAAAAGTTGTGCCTGAAAATATATTTTTCAAATATTTAACTGTAGAGTTATAAGAATTCAGACCCTAAATAATGTAATTTCTTAAGACAATTCCAAGCAATAAAAACACACCAAATAATCAATAGAAAATGACAATGATTAAGTTGTTTCTTTTCCCAGAATAATTTTTAAAATTATTTTATGAGGTATTAGAATATGTTCGATGTAAACAGGCTATCTTCAAAATAGCCACAGTCATTATTATTATTATTGCTATTATTATTAATTGTTATTTAAATTGAATTAGTTAAGCACCATTACAAAATTTTTAATTATTGGGTTTCATTCATACAATGTATGTCATCCTTCACCAGTGTACCCTTCCCACTAACTATGTCCACCTTTCCTTTCCATCTCCTCTGCCTGTCTTTATTATTTTTTTGAAGAGCTACAACTGGTAGTGCTCTGGTGGGGATTAAACCCAGGTCTCATTGTTATAGAAGTTAAATACTCATTTTCCAAAAGTTCAAGAACAAGAAAAGTTTTGGAATTTCATCATTCTTATTCAATAGTATTTTAGAAGCTAGAATGTATAATTAAGCAAGAAAATAAGTTCATAGAAAAGGAAATAAAATATTGCTTCGTCTACTAAGACTATGCAGTCAATAGAGAGTCAGTAGTAGAAAATACAAATAGAAGGCCAGAGAGATAGCATAGCCGTAAGGCATTTGCCTTGCATGGGGCTGACCTAGGATGAACCTGGTTTGATTCCTGGCATCCCATATGGTCTCCTGAGCTTGCCAGGAGCGATTTCTGAGCACAGAGCCAGGAGTAATCTCTCAGCATGGCCAGGTGTGACCCAAAAACCAATTAATAAATATTAAAAAAAGAAAATATAAATAGATTTGATGAATTTATTTTGATATATTGGTATTGGGGCCACATCAGGGAGTGCTTAGGAGACCATATGTTGTACATATTATACCCAGGAATTAAATTCTAGTAAGTTTCATGTTATGCAAGTGTCTTACATGCTGCACTTTGGCCTAAGATCTCTTCAATTTCTTATTTTGTTTTGTTTTGTTTTGTTTTGTTTTGTTTCTGTTTTATGGGTCACACCCAGTGGCGCTCAGGGATTACTCCTGACTCTGCGCTCAGAAATCGCTCCTGGCAGGCATGTGGGACCATATGGGAAGCCTGGATTTGAGCCACCATTCCTCCTGGATCAGCTGCGTGCAAAGTAAACACCCTACTGCTGTGCTATCTCTCTGGTCCTGATATCTTTAATTTCTTAAATGAATTTTAAACTATGTTTCAGAATAAAATTCATTACATGAATTTTTATAGCAAAATTTATTATTAAAGTTATGTGTCCAAAATTTAGCAACAAATATATAGAAAACAAGTGTTTGAGTAGTGAGAAAGATAGAGAGAATTACAAAGAAGAATTGAAAATTAGGGTTATATTAAAATTCAATTTTATATGAGTAACATTGTTTTCCTGTATATATTTCTTGTGTGTTACTATAAATCACCTGAATATGTCAAACTAAGTTTAATATATTGACAACTTTGTTATAGATGACAAAATTGTGCTTATATAAAATATAATAACTAACACTTTATAAACACCATGGAAAAGTCGAAGAAATAATGATTTCATGACTGAGAGGGGTATTAAAAAATTCAGTACTGGGGCCCGAAGTGATTGCAAGCATTTGCCTTGCTTATGGCCAGCCCAAGACGGACTTATGTTTGATCCCCGGCATCTCATGTGGTCCCCCGAGCCAGAAGCCAGGAGTAACTCCTGAGCATTACCAGGTGTGGCCCAAGCTCCCCACCAAAAAAATTCAGTATGTTGATCTGAGGGTCTGTGTTTATTTCAGTACCATGATGTTTTGATAACTACTGGTTAATAGGACAGTTTAAGGTTGGGGAAATGATTCCTTCCAACTTATTTTTTTCAAGGATCGCTTAATTATTAATGAACAATTATTCTTTCATACAAATTTCAGAAGTGTTTGATCCACTTCTTTCAAAAAATGTCATAGGTAGTCTTATAGGGGTAGCATTAAGTTTTAATGCTTTGGGAAGTATTCCCATTTTAATTATGTTGATCCTTCCAATCCATGAGCAGGGTATCTGTTTCCATTTCATGTGTCTTCTTTTGTTATTTGTAGGGTTTTTTATGTATAGGTCTTTCACCTCTTTAGTTAAATTGACTCTAAGGTGCTTGATTTTTTTTGAGGCATAATTGTAAATGAGATTGTTCTTTTAATATTTTTTTCTTCTCTTTAATTTTTGTACAGAAAAGCCATGGATTTTTTTCATGTTAATATTGTATCCTGTCACATTACTAAAGTCTATTGCTTGAGGAAGTTTTTAGATAGTCTTTAGAATTTTCTTGATACAGTATCATGTCATCTGCAAACTGAAAGAACTTCACTTTTTCCTTTCCTATTTGTATGTTCTTGATACCTTTTTCTTCTCTACTTGCTATGGCAAGTAGTTCTAGTGCTGGGCAGCTTGAAATAAATCAGAGCGAGAGGGATAGATGTAGAATGATCTCACTCATTTATCAGATATAAGAAAAATAAAAGATTATGAAGTACAAATATCCAGAAACAATTGAGAAAAGGATCAATATATGGTAGGAAGCTTGCCATAAATAGTGGAGCAGTGCAGTTAGGGTAAAGAGCTACCACTATGACTATGATAAATAGAATTGATTACTCGGGACAATAACTGGGTGTTGGATGAAGATAAAGTGATATTATACATAGAATACCTTCATATACAATAGTGCACAAACAGTGTCTAAATGAATTAAAAGGAGAGAGAAAGAATGAAAAAGGGACAAAGAGAGGAGAAAAATGCTTGCTCTAGAGGTGGGAGGATGGAAAGAATCTGGGTTCATTGTTAGCAAAAAAAATTCATGGGTGATGGGATGCTTTCATTGTAAGAATGAAACTCAATTATGAAAAACTTTGAAATCATGGAGTCTAAATTAAAGAAAATAAAAGGCCAATTCCATTGTAGAAAAAAAAGAGTACAAAATATTTTAATAACAATACACAAATCTCACTGCAATAAAGAAAATAAAGTGTATTGGTTTTTGTAAGTTATTATAAGTTTTTAAATAAATTCTTAAAAATTGAGACTTTTTAAAATATTTATATAAGGAAAAGAAGAAAATAGCTTTTAATGTATCGATAATGTTTCATTCCTTAATTAGAAAAAGTTTTTTGATTAGGTTAAAGATATAACTGTAATTGTATCTCTGCTGATTGTAACAACTTATCAAGTTTACACTGAAAATGTTTGCATTCTTGCTTTAATTATTACATATTTAAAATATTATAAAAGACAAATCTTTATAGAAATCATAATAGAAATCCAGCAATAGTTATATTCATTCATATTCATGATTATCTTATTCTAAATCCTTTTAAAATCATGCTGAATTCATGAAATTCAGTATCTGAGCTTAAACACCTGTTACTTAAAATCATACAGTTTGTTAAGAATTATAAAATGTAATTTGTATTTTAGTTACCAAAATCTGATAGATTCTTGGTGGCTGCAATTCCTATATACAGTGCTGGTGTCCATTGGTATGATCTAATCATTTGGATACAGGACCACATTATTCTTTGTTTAATAACTACAATGTTTTATAAATATAAGCTGTAATATCTATTTTAATTATGAAAATTATTAAATAAAATGGAAGCATAGAACATTTTTTACCTTGCAATTATTCTTCCAAAATGAAGCAGGAAGAAGTTGAACAGGTAGATGTGTTTTTACTAATCTAGGAGATGGCATGATTTTCAATTCTTCAACACCTAAAAGCACAGAATTAAACTATATTATGAACATGAATCATCATTTTCCTTACAATAGAATCTAAGTAATATCACTATATGTTTGTATACATAACTTGAAATTGTGCATGCTATGACATTAAATATTATAAATTTAGGTTAGTTTAGTTATTTAATGACTTATTGGTAGCAGGGTTTATTTTATTCAGAAATGCTTATAAAATTCTCAGTTACTATGCCTTGATAAAATAGAAACAATAGTAGGTAAAGAGTAAAAATTGGGAATATTGTCCCTTAATTTAACTTTTTTTTCTCATTTTCAATATAGGAAACTTAAATGACATAATTTCAAACATGTTCCCAGCTTTCAAATTTTAAAATAAGAAAAAGCAATAATATTCAGGGTTACAATAAGTTTCAGGATTGCTTAAAAATTTAATGGCAGAAAACCAATTATCCTTTTCCTTGACTCTGTGTATATCCACTTAGTAGTGGTAGAATTGTTCCATATTGAAACAAATGTTGAATTTTCTATATATCTCATGACCAGTTATACAATATTTGAAAAAAATCACATATACTAGAAATAATATATATTGTATTAAATACTTATGCAAATATTATTTTTCTGTAACAATGGGATACAAAATGACTATTGGCATAAAAATTCTCATTATCCTATTATAAATATCTGTGGTTCAGCTATTTAAGATTTACTATATCATTTTTTATCAGATTCTTCCAACACAACAAAGCTAAAATAGATGGTCTGAATACTTTGGGTATAAAAGACACATTAAGAGAATATACCATTTGAGATTCCTGGAACTATTAATTCCATAAATGGCACTCTGTTGTATATCGCATCTCTTTTACATTTCTCCGCATCCCCACTGTTGTAGATTAAATCTAGTATTTCACTGACCCAGGTTGTTCCTAAAGAGCAAAAATGAATAAAACTTTAAGCTTCAATGTAATTAAGAGTAGGAGAGAGTCAACAGAGGTAAAGAAATTGTGCAACACAAAACAAAACAAAAAGGCATTATTTCATTTCCTAATCAACCTATTTTATTTTACTTTCTTTTGGCTACACCCAATGTGCTCAGGGCTTCTATTCTGATTTCAGGGATTACTCTCAGAATTGCTTAATGGTCCACATGTGGTGCCAGGATCCAGCTCAGGTTGGTCACATGCAAAACAATCACAATATTTAATGTACTATTGCTCTGACCCCTTCATTTCTCTTAGGAGGCATCTTTCCTATCATGAACAAATACAGTGTGTATGTACTCAGAGTGTATGTATATATATATGTGTGTAAAATATGATAAAAATAATAAAATAATTAAAAACTAAAATAAAGGAACAAAATTAATAATAATCACCAATCTGCGTGAAAGAATGCCTTTAAAGATACACTTTTATGTTGGTTTCAGGTATCAAGGACTTTAAGCCTAAATTAGAAATACTTTTCGTGGCGCTGGAGCAGTGGCACAGCAGTAGGGCATCTGTCTTGTACACACTAAGCTAGGACGAACCATTGTTCGATCCCCAGGCGCCCCATATGGTCCCCCAAGCCAGGAGCCATTACTGAGCATTGCCCACAGTAACTCCTGAGCGTCACCAAATGTGCCTCCCCATAAAGCCAAAAACAAAAACTTTCTTTGGAGGCCGGAGCAATAGCACAGCGGTAGGGCATTTGCCCTGCATGTGGCTGACCCAGGACAGATTTGGGTTCCATCCCCGGCATTCCATATGATCCTGCAAGCCAGAAGCTATTTCTGAGTGCATAGCCAGGAATAACCCCTGAGCATTACTGGGTGTGGCCCCCAAACCAAAAACCAAAAGAAAAAAAAAAGAACTTTCCATGGAAAACTTACTTTTTATTGTTCTTAATTAATGAACATGGCACTAATCTGACCTTCTAACACAGACTACTCTAAAATTTTAAATTTAGTAAAAAAACTAAAAAATAAATAAAAATATAATATTTTAGTCAAATGATGATGTTATGTTTGTCCGCCATATTTTCCAATGATAGAAAAAGGGGTACACCTCAAATATATTTTATATCCTATCAGTTAATGGAATATCATTGTAATTAATAGAATCTAAATTAAAATCAGTTTAGCCATGTTTAAATTAAAATGTTTATTTTCCATTGCTTTAATAAGTACATAATTTAGGGCCAGAGTAGTAGTGTAGTGGATAAGGCACTCACATTTCACATTGCACACCAGGGTTTGATCCATGGCACTCCATGTGTTCCCCCAAGCACTACGAGGAATGATCTTTGAGTTCAGAGCACCACTGGGTGTGACTTCCCCCAAAACATGCCTTCCCTAAAAAATATGACTTCGCTTATATATGAAGCCATTTAACTTGGATCTTTTAAATAAAATTATCAGGGTACTGACAAATCAATAATTTAGAACATGTTTTCAAAAATTTATATAGAGGCAAGATTATGTAAAAGACAAAGAGCATATTAATTTCTGTGAATTCATCTCACTATTTTATTATGGCTGAGCATTATCTTAGATAATGATATAAATATATTAATAATAGTTGTATAAATGGTTAATTGTAAGAGTGTTAAACATTCTTGAAATTAAAATGTTTTTATTCAAAGTGAGCACTCTTAAATTTTTTCTGAGGTCCTATACAGGCATCAGCAATTATATGAATTCATAACATTTAAATATAAACATATTGAATATTTATATGTAAAACATATTCCAATGAATATAAATCTTTATATATTCATATTTGAATTTCATAATTAGAATAATACAATGTCATTATTTTTGTATATAATGCTCATTTAATGATGTGTTATTTCATTCATGTGTTGAATTCATTTAAATTGTGAAATGCCAAATATTAGCAAATACTATCCAATTCTCTTGAATAACGATTAATCAACCAGTGGTAGAGATTACACATAAAGATAAATAACTTGTCAGCTATTACAAATATTTGAAGAGATGTTACCAGACTTTGGATAGGTGGCTATCAGCAGGTCATCTGGTCTGGCCTCAAATGACTCCACCTGGGACCACTCTTCAGCCATACTCCAGAAGACTGGAATGCCCTGAACATCAACTAATTCCCTTCTGAAGACATCTGGTTCTTTGTCCATTGTTGAGACTAAATTTTAAGTGAAGCAATAATTATTTAGAATATTTTAACAAATATAATTTGAAAATACACAATTATTAAATTCAATTAATTTAGAATTCGCTACTCAAAATGTAGTAACTTCTGGTCATATTTCTATAACATTTGTTTCAATTACTTAGTTGCCTTACCTTGTTTCTTCCCTGTTACAGTTTATAGTTTAATAATTCCACAAGAAATAATAGGTATGCTGACATTCACTCAGGTTTCTTCTGCCAAGAAACTTTCACTTTATTTATCTAACAATTTAAAGGTTATAAAATAAAATTGAGATAATTTATTGCTGCATTACATGTAATCAGCACTTCTTTTGGTTTTTGGACCACACTCGGTGATGCACAGACATTATTCCCATTACTCCTGGCTCTGCATTCAGGAGTTCACTCATGGTGAGATAGAGGGGCAATATAGGATGTCAAGGATCCAATTCACGTCTACTGTGTTTGAGGCATCACTCTGTACTCTAATCAGCACTTCTTAAATGAATGTATAAAAATGTTGTGAGAATTTTTTTGACAATTCTTAATGTCTACTTTGTTCCTTCACTGCTAACATTGACCTGCTTTGGTGATGTAATCCAAGAATTACAAACTTTTCATTCTTTGTAATGAGTAAGTTAGATTAAATGTCCAGAGAGAAATGGATAATTTCTAGAAAAATATAAGTTATCTTTTAGGGAAATATTTTCAAATAAATTAATAACTATACTTTCAGTTCTTTGATATCTTAGAACTAACTATCCAAGTTATAGCTCATCATAAAAATCTATAATTAATCTTGCAGATTATCAAAGTTTGGTTTTTCAATAAGTGTACTATTAGCTATTAAGCTTTCCAGGCTGGCATATTAATATATCGAAGTAAAACAGAGAAGAAATGCATAATAAGCCACAGATCATTGCTAGCTAAAAATTTTATCTTGTAGAAAACAAATATTACTGTCCTTATTTGTGGCTTAGTCATTATATTTGGTGCGTACTTTCATTTATTTTATTATTTTTTCCAATGAAACCATTGGAGATATCTCTGAAGACATATCCTATCTTATATAACAAGTTTTACTTTGCTCTCTTTAATGTTGTTTATGGATTCTAGTACGAACTTGACATTATTAGTCCACTTTGAAAATTAACTTTTGAGGCAGGTGGGAGAGGTCTGGCCCTGCTGTGAGACTGGAGATGGGGAGACTCCCAGGGCACACGTAGGCTATGCATGTTTCTCTTCTCTTCTATCTTCTAAAGCTCTCCTGAGAGGGCCAGGGAGGGCCCAGCAAAAACTATCTCCTAGAGGTCCCAGAAGAGCATGGCTGCTCCTCTTTGTTTCATGGCCATGTGCTCTTTCTAACTAATGAACCCTGTCATAACACGAAGAAAAAAAAATTATACTACAAGCTAACAATGGGGAAACGTCACAGGCAAACTCCATGCACAGAGAATGAAGATGACAGCTGTGATGACCCAAAAAATACCAAGCATCTGATTAATCTCTCAGATAAGAAGTTTAGAATAGAAATATTGAAGAACCTCATAGAAGTCAAAGAAAGCATAGCTCTAGTTGAACAGAACACAAAGAAATCAGAAAGCTCCAAACTTAAATAACAGATATGAAAAAACATGGTAGCTAAACTGAAAACCTCAGTGGAAAGTCAGGAAAGCCAAGAGGGTAACAGCAGCCGAGGACAGAATAAGTGAACTAGAAAGGGAAATGCAGAAAAATTCCATACAGCAGAAGAGATTGGAAAAGAACGTTTAGGTAAATGATCAGATGATTGGACAAAGTACTCAAGGAATGTGAACAGATGAAAATAGAAATCTTTGATAAGCTTCAGGTTTGAAGAAAGGACACATAGTTTCATGAATAGGAATAAGCACATGCAATTAATCTTATGAGAGAAAAATAAGACTTAATTGCATAGAGTGTGAAAATGAAAATGAAAATGTTGTAAGAAACTGCTTTCTACAGCTAACTCAGGATAACTGAGTTTGTTAAGGATATACCGTTTCTAGCTAGTCTTCATGAAACATAATCTGCATATACAGGTTCAATGTAGTTTTGTTCTAATATGCTAAGTAGCTTTCTATAATTGTTTCTTAAATATTCCTCAAATCATGTAAAGAAGTGGCGGGAAAATTACACTGGTGAAGGAGAGGTGTACTTTATGGCTGAAACCAATTACAAACATGTATGCAACCATGTGTTTAAATAAAGAAATTATTTAAAAATAAGTACATAACAAAATTTTATGTATTTCAGTAATAATGAGTCTTATTAACTTAATTTTTTGTAATAAAAGTAACAGTAGGGGACGAAGCTGTGATGCAAGCAGTACGATAAGCGTCTGCCTTACTCCTGCTAGCCTAGGACGGAAGGTAGTTCCATCCCCTGGCATTTCATATGGTCCCTCAAGCCAGGAGCTATTTCTGAGCGCATAGCCAAGAGTAACCCTTGAGCATCACCGGTTGTGGCCAAAAAAACATACACAAAAAAGAAAGAAAAAAAAAAAGAAAAGAAAAAAAACCAAAATATCAAAACAAAACAAAATAACAAAAAATCATCACAGTAAATTATGACAATATTTATTTGACACATAGTTTTGTACCGTAATTTTCTACTTTATGTGACTATCTGCCAAAAATCAATATTAAAATTATAAGTGTAAAAATGCAATTTTGTTATTATTGTCTCTTACTTTATAAATAATACGTTATAATAGAATTTTAATAGTATTTGTTGGGATTTAATGGAAACCAAGCACCATGTTTAGGCACTGGTGACAGAGCAGGTCATGGCACAGAAAAAATGCTTTATATTCTTAATAGATTTACAACCACTGATTTCTCTTCTAATTGTATAAAACTTTTCCCCTTTTACAATAGCTGTACCTCTTTGTGAGCACAGTTGAGACAAGTGACTCATAAGCTTTGAGTGATATGAAATATTCAGTCTTTGACACACTGAAGTCTGTTTTTGTTCTGGTACTGCGATACATCACTGAAGTGAGGTTCCTGTCTTTAGATTGTAACTTATAAAATAGTTCTTAACTAATTTTGACAATTAACATTTTCTACATAGTGCTAAACAATGTAGTCAGTATACTGTGCAGGATAATTCTCATACAAAACATCTAGTCTTATGGAACTTAGATTCAATGTGGAGTTAATACTATATCACATTTATATAAGTACTATAAAAATCAAATCATGGTAAATTAATGAAGAATAAGCACTATCTAGTAATGGAAAATTATGGTATAATTCATATATAAAGATTAGAAAAAATGAGTCTTCTGAGCTTATAGTACTAAACCTCACATATAGTTTCAACAATGTTATCTAATTTACAAGATTTCCTTCATCTAATTTAAAATTATCAGTGCTATCTATAAGCTATTTTATAGACACAAATGTCAAACAGTCTTTAACAAATAATTTTTACTTAACTGAATTATGGTATTTCCATGAATTCATTCAAGTCCCACATATTCAAAATACTTAATAACCTGAGTTCTCACATTACTCATAAAACTGCTCTTCTTATACTATCTAGATCCAAATTTAACAATAAATCTCAATATATGTCACCAACAAGTGTTTGCTTATTTCTATTTAGGTAAATTATGGGAAATAGAACAGCAGACTTCTGAATAGGATATCTTCTCATTGAAAAACAAAGACTTTATTTCAAAGATCTAGCTCTCACACAAATATATATATATACATACATATATGTAACATACATGTATATATACAATCTACGTAACACATTTGATGATATTTCTTTTTGTTTTTTATTTTATTTTATTTTGGTTTCTGGGTCACACCCAATGATGCTCAGGGGTTACTCCTGGCTGTGTGCTCAGAAGTTGCTCCTTGCTTGGGGAATCATATGGAAGGCCTGGGATCGAACAGAGGACCATCCTGGGTCAGCTGTGTGCAAGGCAAATGCCCTGCCACACCATTGTGTTTCTTTAGTCTTAAAGTTTTCTCTCATCTTTACATATTTTTAATAACCACTGTGAACTGATGCTTCCAAAATATTGGTTTATCTTTCAGTTCTGAATTTCAGATATATTTATATACTATAACTTCCCATGTTTTCATAGATGCCCCTCAATCATTTCAAATTCAATAGTCACAAATTAAACTAATTAGCTTACTATGAAGTAGACTTATTTGTGCTCTGTATTTAATGTGTTCATATGAAAATGTAAATTAAGGAAATACATCATAAATTCAGGTGCCATCTTAATTGTTTATTTCTCTCCAAATCCACCCAATCTAATTTGCCCGCAGATTTTTCACAGGTATTCCTGGGAAAACTAGCTTTTCTTTGTCCTTTAGATTATAAGTCTAGAAACAGGGTTACCAGTCCCTGTCATTTATAGCCATATGGTTTTACAAATCACAAGTCTGTTTCAATTTCCTAATTTCAATATTCAGATAATAATTGGCATAATTTATATTACTATTATGATAAAGAACTACAATGAAAAATGAGGGATGAAGATAGAAAGTGAGAGCATATTTATTAGACAATAACCATTCTTAATATTATGGGGTTTTTTTGGCCAGGTTCTACTTTAATTAATGCATTGTCATCATGTAACAATTTACACTCATCATGTAACAATTTACTGCAGTGGTAATAAGTTAGTTCCCTTATATGAAAATTCAGTTCTTTCATTCTACCTATCAACATCTCTAAAACTTGGTGACAACTCAAAATCCAAAGGATAAAGATTAAAGAGCTTTGTATTGGTTTTATATTTAAACTCCTGTGACCTTTTTTCTATTACTTAGACTTTAACCTGCAATAATTAAAATATATACACGTACACATAGTTTTATATATGTTCTGTACAATCTGATCTTTATTTCTGTCTACGACTTCTTACTTGTCTTGTGTATCTGGAAAATTACTAATTTCTCAAAACACTGAAAAATTTTTTCATTCTTTTAAAAGTTGTCTTGATGACCCACATACAAATTACTTTCTTATTCATTTCTCAAATCATATTCTAGTACCCAATTTCACATATTTTAGTGTTTTTCTTTTACTCATATATACTTTATATTTTCCTGACAAAAATTTAAATGCCTATCACAAAATTTGTAAATTCATTTGACTTGTAATTATCTTGATATTAATAATGACATAATAAAACTAATTGAAGCTGCTCAAATGTTCTAAATGTAATAATTAAATGTTAAACTCTTTATATAACGAATGTAGTATTTTAATTATTTTTCAAAAATAGCTTTGAGATATGTATATTAGCATTTGGGTCCTAGGCCCAATCAGCAAGGAGTCTGCATTCTAAGCTGTGATTCAGGATACACACACACAAGTACAGAATACTCACACACATAGATGCTTTTAGTGCATACATATTTATGAATATTCATAGAAAATTATGTCTAAGTTAGTACTATTATCCAAACTTTGATAAGTTGTTAATTAACATAAGGAGTGCTTAAGTAAATTTCCAAGTCACCTTGTTGGTCTATGGCAGGACTGAATTTGAACTAGATAGTCTGACTGCAGAGCAAATAATCTTAATCATTTTCTTAAATTCACCTCTAAATATTACTATTGAAGAGTAAATGTTAATGGAAGGTGACAGAAAGTGTTAAATCATGGGCCACAAGTTAGCAGAGCTATAAACAATGCAAAATGCCTTTGATAATGAAATTTGACAAACTAGGAAAATAGTTTTGTTCATAAAGTAACTATATTACAGTTTGTCTTAGTACTCCACATACTGACGTACTTTGTAAATATGTGACTATTCCATCTGAGCATGTAATAAATAGCTATGAGAAAACTTTGATCAGATTAATAGTTTATTTTAATTATGTTTATTTTCAGTTCATAAAAACAATTTACTTCATAGCATAGTGTTTTATTTTTAAACACTTTTATTTTATTTATTTTTGTTTTTTTTGGGGGTGGGGTGGGGACATTGGTTGTGCTCAAAACACTCCTGACTCAACCAGGCACTGTTGAGATCAGTCCTGATTGTGATTCAGGACCACGTGGGCTGCTGGAGACTGAAAATACCTTATGCAATGCAAGGTAATCCCTTTGACCAGTATATTGTCTCTCCTCTCCAATCCCTGTAAGTATCTTTAAAATGAAAGATATGCATTCATGTGTGAAAACAGCACAATAAAATACTGTCATTTGATTGCTCAAGTCTTCTCTAATTAATGATATTTGCCTTGCCAAAATTTAAAATATATCATGCATCGAGAGTGAACTAGTATTTTGGATAGGGTTCAAATTTTACACCAACTAATTATTATACATTAGTATGATGAATCATAATATACTTAAACAAGGATATTTGTGGAACAAATGTAATCAAATTTAACTTACCTTTGACTCCTGTGGGCTTTAAGCAAATATCTTCACTAAGAATCAGAGCCAAAAGATCATTAAGTAGCGAATACTCTGGAGTTGCTTATTCTCTCTATGTGAGAGAAAATGAGTTAGTGCAAGCTCAACAAATGTTGAAAGAAAATGACTTACCGTATACCTCTTTTGTTTACTTCTCTAAAGCTGTCCCTTGAAATATAGATTTCTCTAGAGGATAATTATAAGTATTTAGAAACCAATGAATATCATTCATGCAGTAAATTCAGTATTATACCTGCAGAAAAAGTGAATATTATTCATTCAGTAAGCTCCAATACTATTCATGCAGGAATAACAATAAATATTATGCAGAAAAAATCCTGTAAGAGTAAATAGTACAAAAAATTTATGCATATGCCCAATAGTGAATAAAAATGTGAAATTCTGTGCTTGAGGATAGAAAGTGTTTTAGGTGTAAATGGAATATTAAACTTAATAAAAAATACACTCTTCTCTTAAGAAGCGCCATTTTTTTTGGCCTTTTGGACCACACCCAGCACTGCTCATGAGTTACTTCTCACTTTGCACTCAGAAATCGCTTCCGGCAGGCTCGTGGGACCATATGGGATGCTATGGATCAAACCTAGATCCGTCCTAGGTTGGCAACACATAAGGCAAATGCCCTATCGCTTTCTCTCTGGCCCCAGAAAGTGCCTTTTTGTTATTCAACAGATATTTGACATAACAGGACTTATTTTTAGCTTTCTAAAAATGCATAAGGCTAATATTCTTTTTTTTCTTTTTGAGTCACACCCGGTGATGCTGAGGGGTTACTCCTTGTTATGCTCTCAGAAATAGCTCCTGGCTAGGGGACAATATGGGAAGCCGGGGGATATAACCATGGGAATGTCGTACCACTTATGCTACCGCTCTGGCCCCCATAAAGCTATTCTTCTAAAAGACAGATGAACTATGCTTGTGGGGTTCTTCTAAGCACTGCCTGGAAATCTAAAAAGGTACCTGACTACAGGTCTTCAAATAATCAGTAGATTGTCTCCGCATATCTTTATTGATTTTGTAGACCCATTTATTGTTTTTGCTTTCTAAATTTATCAAAAATTTATTTAATTCTTAACATTTTAAATTCTAAGTAAAATTGTTATCTGATCACCAAAGTTCCTCTTATAGAAATAAGAGAAAAATAAGGGATTTTACAGAATACCTTTCTCTTGTTAAAAGTTCTTTTGAACACTTGTAATTACAGTGTTGCTTCAGTTTTAAAAAATGAGTAGTTTACACTTATAAAAAATTCTCATTTATAAAAAATTTAAATGATGCAAATATTATTTAATATTTTTATATTTTAAAATTTGACAGTTATTGGTACAACAAATGATAAAACTACTTGGCTCTTCACTGTTGTTGTTTTTAATGATTTTGCTATATGTCTGAAATGAGTCATGTTCTTTCTCCTCACACTGAATCGTACAAGTAAACTCAGTTTATGTTAATACTTTAATAATACTGGCTAAAACAACCTGAATCAACAATGAGGTATGTATTATGAAGATTATATTTATGATTAGAAATAGACTCAAATTTCATGTCATTACTTCACTCTACCCAATAATAATGTATTTTAGATTCCTATCATTCTTAAAAAACTTAATAGATGGTATTTATTTCATTTATTTATTTCTTTTGTGGCCGTGTGACTCATTTAGTCTTATTCACTAATGATATGATGTATATGTAGAGGCAATATATTTTCTGTTATATAAGAATCACTCTGTGAATTTATGTATGTCTAACATCATTATTATATTACTACAATTTATACCATAATATTTTCAAAATTTGTGTTAGGCTTTTTTTCAGTATTGCTTCAAAATGCTGAAAGAAGGAAAGTATGGCTTTATGCACCTCAAATATAAATATTATATTTCCTTTAGCCTCATGTAAAAAGTTATAATGTGTTTTAGTTTCCATATTAATCTATGCCATATAATCCCCTTGAGAAAACTATTAACACTACATCTGCTTAACAATTTTTGCCTTAAATAATTGCACTCAACTGTCTCCATTTTACACAGATACTCAAATATTAAATATAACCTATTATTTAATATCAGGCAACTGAAATGCAAAGAACATACTAGATGACATTTGCTACGAGGTACTCTTTGGTAGTTCGCACCTCTTATAGTATATAAGTTTACTCTTCTCTCTCTCTGGGATCCCAGGAGACTATTACAATCAGAAAAACAGTCCCTAATCCCATAACAGTGGATTGTATTGATGATGAGGTCACTAGCACAGTGTTTGAAATATTAACAGCTCTGGCCTAAGATAAAATCTGCTTACGTATTAGTCTAAATTACACATGTTAAAATTGTATAAAAACAAACATATTTATTTAAAATATAAGTGTGT
>PVKC010018341.1:0-19667 GCA_004027635.1 Crocidura indochinensis
GGAAGGAAGGAAGGAAGGAAGGAAGGAAGGAAGGAAGGAAGGAAGGAAGGAAGGAAGGAAGGAAGGAAGGAAGGATGGATTAATGGGAAAGTTTAGATCAAAGTAGTGTCTTTCCTTTGGTCAGAGAAATAGTCCCATAAGTAAGACATGTGGCTTGCACACAGCCAATTTTAGTTTGATCCCAGCATCATAGATGGTTCCTTAATAATTGTAATGAGTGATCCCTGAGCACTGCCTGGTATGTCTCCAAAGCAAAACAAAAACAAAGATTCCTCTTTTCCCCAAAACAAAAGCACTAGAACTTATGGTCTTTTCAATGTTTTCTCAGGGGAAGAGTCCCCAGAGCTGCTAAGGCAATATCTTGGTCAACAGGGCCAGTAGTTTGATGCAAAGTTTTGAGGAAGTAGTACTCAAGTCCTGCAGAATGGTTGGTCACTCAGAGGATTTGGGGGTTTTCATGACCATATCCAAGATGCTCAGGAGTCATCCAAGGTTGTACCCAGCAATGCTTTGAGGTCCACACGGTGCTAGGAATGGAATAGGTCTGCTGCCTACAAGTAATATTCAACCTTCTGAACTCCTCTCTCAGTCCCTTCTTTGTCTGATTTTGCACACTGCCCACCATTCTGAAATGATGAGGGTGCTATAATTGGCAATGAGGATGGCAAAACAGACATGAAAAAACATGAGACCAAAGGAGCATTACTAGGGCAATGGGGTAAAGGAGAAAACCTTGGTCAAGTTCTGTGGTGCCTGACTAAAGTGGTCTGAGATCCCAGAAAACAATATATGTTCACCCACTGCATCATTCTTGTTGGTTCCAAATTATCTTCCCCCATCTCTCTATCCCCAGGAATCTCTGTCACATGCCTTTCTTCCATGACAATACTACACAATTTAATAATTTATCACCTGAAGGTCAATCTGATAACAGAGGGTGATCACATTGCTAGGTTTTAAAGGTCCCTCTTTAAGTCCTGGCAAAGTTGAATATCGTGGAGAAGGAGTTTCTTGAGTCAAGGCAGGAAAAACAATAGTTTCTGGGGGTAGTTGGCTGCATTGTCATGCTCTCAACTATTTGCCAATTATTATAATTTATTTCCCAAAATTTAAATAAAAAAAAACTTGTTTGGCCTGTCAGAAGCATCTCAGACTGTTCCAATAATGAAACATTCTATCTGCATCTGTATGCTCAGCCAGTTGGGAGACCTCTGATGCCAGAGGTACTGTGATACTGACTAATTTGCTTATCCTCAGGACTCTGTCCAACTCCCATTCTATAGACCTTCTCAATGCAGTTAGATGAATAGAACAAAATCAACAATATAAACACCTGAGACCCATAATTTTCATCTAGTCTAGATTCTGAATAAAAAGGAATCTGACTGGTCACAGCCATTTTCTTCTCAAACATTTATTTGGATCAGAGTTATGGAGAGTTAAGGTGACCTCTGATGTTCTGATCTCCTTTGCCCCAAGATAGCTCAAGATTAAACTGGCTTATTGAGGAGACCAGATGGCAGAGGGAGCTGAGGGCAATAAGCAGCCCTCAGTCATGCAGACCTTGGAGCATGCTGTGTCCAAAGCTGTCAGACCTCCATCATTATTAGTGACACAACAGTTCTCATTTGACTGAGAAAGAGAACATAACCCTGCCTCAAGGCAAACTCTGCTCCAGGGACTCCCCAAGAACTTCAAATCCCAGCTCTTGGAGGTTGTCTGGTTCTTGAAGGCACTGTTGTGCCCTATTCATCTTTCATTCCATTACTAAGTATAGCAGGGGATTCAAGGTCCTCTGCTGAGAGCCTGAGTGAGGTTTTGAATGAGGAAATGAATATGGGCACACTCCCACACTCCTTTGCATACAACTTTGAGTGAACATAACATGTACACTAAAGTCATATTCATTTATGTCCCTATCTTGGTTTTACCACTTAATGTCCAAATACTATGAAAATTTCTCAAAGAACTAAGAAATAAATACCCATTAGACTCAGGAATCCTTGGAATTTACCCCCCAAATACAAAACATAGTTAATTGCCTGTGTTCATTGCTGCACTAAGTACAAGAGCCCAGGATATAAAAATCAGCCAAATTTCCCCCGATAGATTAATAGATAAAGAAGTTGCATATACACATTAGAATATTATGCAGTTATAAGAAAAATTGAAACCTTAGGCTGGAGATGTAGTACATGTAGTTGCTTGCCTCACATATAATTGACCCCAATTCAAATCCTGGTACTGCAAATGATTCATCAGTCATTGTCAGGAGTGATCCTTGAATGCAGACACCACTGGGTGTGACCCCCAAACCAGAAAAAGGAAGGACAGAAAGATGGAAGGAAGGAAAGAAGGAAGGACAGAAAGAAGGAAGGAAGGAAGGAAAGAAGGAAGGACAGAAAGAAGGAAGGAAGGAAGGAAGGAAAGAAGGAATGATGAAAGGAAGGAAGGAAAGAAGGAAGGAAGGGAAGGAGGGAGGAAGGAAGGGAGGAATAAGGAAAGAAAAAGAAAGAAGGAAAGAAAAAGAAAGGAAAGAAAGAAGGAAGGAAGAAAGGAAGGAAGGAAGGAAGACAAAGTGACAAAGTCAGAGAAAATACTGGACTATCCTATTTATCTTTAGTATACAAAGGAACTTTGGAGTGATGTAGGATGGTGGTGAAGGGTCTTGATGAGAGTGAAAGTTTGTACATCAAAGCCATGAAAATTAACAGTATTATAATCATGTTACCTAAACTATAATAAAAATTAAAGATCAGTCTAAGGATAAAGCTGAAAGAGTGAAACAGAGAAAACAGAACCACTGACATCCCTAAGTCTCTGGCACAGCCAACTCAGAAGCTTGCTCTGCTCCAGACTCAATATAAGACACTAAATTTTCTCTGCTGTAAAACCTATTTCACTTGGATTTTCTGATACAGGGTAATCAAAAAGATTCTCCATGATACAGCATCATTCAAACTGTCTGACACTGCTATACACCCCCAAGGTAGTGGAGTGGTATGTTCTACTCATCAACTTATACATTCACCAGCAGCCCATGCCATCACCCAAGTCTCCACTGACTTGGTCTGTCTCTAGGTAATCAGGATCCTGGTTGCCAGGCTAAGTGCCCTGGAAGTAGCTGGTGGGCACTGAAGGTCATTCTTTCAAGTTAGTGCCTGGAAGTCATGTGAACAAAGCTAATGATTATTTCTAAATGACCAGTAATGGAAGCCCTTTTTAAGGTAACTGAAGCCAAGGAAATGTTTGGAGAAGTGCAGACTTCAGTGGAGATCAGAAAAGCAAACAGACAGCCGCAATGGCTGCTTATCCGTCCTTGATCTATTGAACATGTAAAAATGCTAACCTCCTCCAACTGCAATCTAATTTGCACAAGTGCTTAGAAAGAACACTGAATTTATCAGAGCTTGAAGTGCAAAATATTAAAAAATAAATCACCACTAGTAAAACCGTAGAGCTATCAGGAGATCCATTTGAAAAGACAGTGAGCAAAGTCAATTTGAGGTACATTCATCAGGCTATGAAATCAGGGAGGCAGTCCTTTCCCCTGGTTTTCCTGCTTGTCAGCTCCAGAATCTAGAATTTAAGGCTCAGAAGAGCTGAGGACTGACAACAAGGGATCTGATAATTGAAATGTTTGTAAAAATGCTTTAAGAGGTAAGAGATAAGGTCAGCCCAGGGAGCTGAGATCAAGATCTTTGCCTGGGTTCAGCCTTCCTGTATACATCATGGTGGAGACCTCCTGTAGATCTAGCTGCAAACCTAGCCACAGCCTGCTCTAAGACCAGATATTAGGTTATTTTCCCAGAACTGGAGTTCAAATAAATTCTATAAAGGTTGAGAATCTTTGCATTGTGTCTCAAGACCTCTGGGATGCCTGCTATTGGAGAACTAAGCATGATCTTATTGTGAAACATCCAACCTTGTTACTGAACCACTTTAACTAAATCCAGACTAGTTGATTTCTATGTCAGGGTCTCTAGCAAGGCTCAGAATCTCTTTGGCACCTGGACTGACCTTCCCCACTTGTTTACAATGTACTCGGGCTGGTCTATATCACTTTGTTTGCTTCCTTGGGCCCCCAAGGGTGCCCAAGGGTGGTGTAGACCGGGCTTCCTCTTCCTATCCTATACTTTATTATTTTTTTTTTTTGGTTTTTGGGCCTATCCTATACTTTATAAGGAAACAAAAATTCAATGTATTCATATGAAACCTTTATTTTAATTGTCTGATAACAAAAAGGAATTATTAATATTTTGATGATATGTAAACAAAAAGCCTTTAGATAAAAAACAATTAAACATTTTCAGAGAAACCTTTGAAATCATTTTGGAACAGTTGTGACAATTTTTAATTTTTAAGTTATTTAGTCCAATGAACATAGTTCTCATTAAAAATTCCATATGATTTGGACACATTTCTAACTCTTAGCTAGGTCTATGAAAAATGTGAAAACATTTTTTAATGAGGCAATATAGCACCATGGTTTGGAGAACAAGCTTCTCATGTGATCTGTGGTAAACAACCAATAATTTTGTTCATTTTTCTTTTTTTAGTCTTTGGATCACACTTGGCAACATTCAGGGCTTCTTCCTGACTATACTCCTGATGGTCATTCCTGATGGTGCTTAGGGACCCTGTGTACTGCTGGGAATCCAAGCAAGGCTGGTTGCATGAAAAACAAGTGCCTTCCCAGCAGTTCTGTTCTCCTGCCCCTTCTTTTTCTTAACCTAATAAATATATAATTATGTGTTAAGCACCAGGAATAATAAATACAGCATTTTATATACTCATTAGCTAATTCATTGAATACTTATTTCTCATTCTCTAAGCAAATTGTTCATTTGAATGACTATAGCATCTATTCATCCTATGTGAGACAATGCTAGACATATCTAGCAAGCCAAGGAAGGTATCACCAGGAAAGGTGAGTGTGATTCCCTTTGTCTGAAACACAGTGGCCTCCTGAACCAACACATCCAGGCTAGTCAGCCTGCCAAACTCACCCTCTAATGGGACAGTCAAGTTATATTTTGATTTTAATCTATATGTAATAGACTAAACCATGTGCTCCCACTGCATATCTCAATGCTATTTCCAATGTAGATTTGACAACCCGCTGCATCAAGATTTGTTCACAAATCACACACTCAGACATGTGGCAATATCACATGATGGCAGACTCCCTAAACTGCTTTTCCATTACTGTACGTACCTGTCTGAAATGAGTAACAAATGTCTTTATCTGTAACGGACACTTTGAATTAACACTTATTTACAATGATAGATCAGCATATCATCTAGGAATTTGCTAGAAATGCCAATTTTCCCACTCTGTTAGGAGGAAGCAGAGAGGTCCAGCTCTCTGATTGACAGTGAAGATGCTGCCAATTTGGGGAAACTTGCTTACTGTCAGACAGGAAAATGCTAACAACTGCTATCTCAGAGACTCCTCTTACAGCCACAAGTATCAATCATAGAAAATAGTATGTCTTTATAGTGATTATTGAGTGCAAGTTTTGGTTTGTTTGCTCAAGAAGCTTGGGAGCTCCAGCTGTGATTTCTGGTGAGCTGGGCCACTTTAACCCACTTTCTTTTTCTTCCTTCCTTCTTGCTTATACTTACCTCTTTTTCCTTCCTTTCTTTCTTCCTTCCTTCCTTCCTTCCTTCCTTCCTTCCTTCCTTTCTTTCTTTCTTTCCTTCTTTCTTTCTTTCTTTCTTTCTTTCTTTCTTTCTTTCTTTCTTTCTTTCTTTCTTTCTTTCTTTCTTTCTTTCTTTCTTTCTTTCTTTCTTTCTTTCTTTCTTTCTTTCTTTCTTTCTTTCTTTCTTTCTTTCTTTCTTTCTTTCTCATTCTTGTCTTTTTATTGGACCATACCTGGTGGTTCAAAGGCCATGCAAAGACATTGCTCTACCAGAGCTATCTTCCTAGCCCTAATCTTTAATTTTAAAGATTAAAGTAACCTAAATTCATATTTCAATTGTTTTATTTTTTTTTCTTGCTACGCATAGTGTAGTTTTTGGTGCTATTTCTCACTCTGTACTCAGAGGTTGTTTCTGGTGGTACTCAGGGGAACTCCATGCTATGAAGGGATGGAACTTAGACCTCATACAAAAGCTTCAACTCCATTCTACTGAGTTCTCTCTTTAGTCAACTCCTTTTTCAGCCTTAGGTTCATGTAGGAGCACACATTTTAATCAATTACAGATAGAATAAATATAAAAACTTGGCTGTTCCTATAGGTGGCGAGTATGAAAAGCTGTCTAGTCTGTAAAATGTGGACAATAATACCATTTGCTTTTCAAGTGTTTTTAAAGGAGTTCAATAAGGTCACATAGATAAAACACTTAATGTCATGTCTAACATTAAATTAATATTAGTTATTTTTATGTGCTATACTTCTCTTGATTTATTCAGTAGACTATCCTTTGCTTTAGAGACTTTTGTTAGCATCCAGAAGCCAAACATTAAAGCCTTAAAGGGAAATCTTCCAGTGCTGAGATTACCTCATGCATTAGGTGCTATTTGTGAGGAAATGATGCTTTTCCCACCCAAAATATATCCCTGGAAATATTCCAGCAAATGGTCAATAAGACTAAAGGAAATCATAATAGAAAGTCTCAAGATCTGAGAAAAGGGACAAACAAAATGAATTCCAAACTCAGGCCTGCCAAGTATTCCCTTATTTGGAAGTCACCCATCTGAAATTTTAGAATTCTCTACAGGACACTCACGGTTTGTCCATTGGCTTTCCTGCTTGCTGTCTTCTTGTCTGCTTACATCAACTCTTCCTAATATTTAAAAACTTTTCAGGAAATTCATTTTTTAAAAGACAGCAAAGGAGTTTTGAATTGGCAAAGGCTGCACATTTCTAAGGTAATACTAATCTAAAGAAACACACTATTATCTTAGTAATTTTCGATTGTTCCTGGAAGCATTTTCCTGCAGAGACCACTGCCAGCTATTAAGTAAAGGCGACTCGTTTGGGTTGACAGAATTAGCTGAAATTAAGATCCTTTGACATCTTCTTACAGAAAAAAGTCAGTTTCAGTACAAACAATTCAGAATTTAATAGATTGTGACAGGTTATAAAATTCTATGCATTTGAACGAAAAGCTTTGCTGGCGGAATAATGTGTTTCTAATTTACACATAATAGACCCATGAAGCTATGACTAGAAGGACATTAAAGTAATGAGGAAATTCCAGTTATAGATATTTTCTGTAGAGATCTTAAAGATTATGATTAGGGCAGTCATTTCCCCAGGCACCTCAAACAACTAAAACCAAAATGAAGGTGTCCAGGACAAAGAAAGGAAATCACAAGGAGATGGAGCTTTAGTTTAGAAGGCAAAGATGCCAGGGTTGGTGCAAATTAGAAGATTTTGTTAAACTTTATAAATGCTATTTATTGAATGCTCACAAAGGACCTAGCACTGGCTATGAGTGAGGGGCAATAGAAAAGATATGACAGCTTGGGGGAACCAAACTTGTTTGTTTTTGTTTTGGGATCTCACCTGCTGGTGCTAAAGACTTACTACTGGCTCTTCTCAGGGAACTCTACTGGCTTTGGTTGAAATATGCAGTCCTGTGGATCTAAACAGTGTAAGCCACATGCAAGGCTAGTACCTTAAACTGTTTTGATTCTTTGCTCCACAATCTTATTATTCCTCAAAATTAACCCAGTGCAAAATTAATCTATTGCATTTATTTTGGGGTGTTTTTTTGGGGGGGTTCACACCTGGCAGCACTCAGGGGTTACTCCTGGCTCTATGCTCAGAAATCACTCCTGGCAGGCTCAGGATATCATATGGGATGGTGGGATTCGAACCATCATCCTTCTGCATGGAAGGCAAATGCCTGACCTCTATGTTATCTCTCTGGTCCCTGCCTTTATTATTTTTCAAGGCTAGTTGCTATTATAGTATTTTATTAATCAAAATTTTTATTGATTTACAGTGTTTTTGAAGGTGCTTCAGATTCAGGGTTTAGTTTATCTCACTCCTATCTATATGCATAAGATTCACTATGCCCCCCCCATCAAATTTCTATTCCAACCCCTCCTCCTTCCCCACATCAAATGACACCTTCCTCATTTCTCCCATTTTTCCTCTATAGTTTTCACTGAGATCACATGTTACTTTTGTAGCTTTTGTTTGTTTGTTTGTTTGGAGGGGACACAATTCATGGTGTTCAAGGCTTACTCTTAGCTTTGTACTCAGGGATCACTCCTGGTGGTATTGGGGGACCATATAAAATACTGGGGATTAAACTTAGGTTGCTTTGTACAAGACAAGTAAGTGCCTTACTCACTGTACTATTAATCCAGTCCATTGCTGTAGCTTTTTTGGTCAGCTTGTTGTCTTTAGTTGTTCATTGTCCATGTATGAATGAAATCATCCAATAGTTGTCTTTTCCTACTTACTTCACTTAGAACAATGCAAATTTCTTCCATTTTGCATCAAAGGGCACAACTTAATTGGTGTGTGCCACGTGATATAGCCAAGGGTGGCTATTGTCATAATACACGGATACAGAGCAGCAGAAAATCTGCTTGTATCAAGAGGCACATAAGTCACTTTATTGCCAATTAGTACTTTCCTGCCTTTTGGTGACCAGTTTCTGACTAGAAAATTTATTGAAGTTTTATGCTATTACTGTTTTTACCATTATCTAAGTCTTGGGAGCTACATCTGACATATTCATTTCAAGAAATACTGACCGCCCAGGTATTAGGAAATCTGGCAATTTAGTCCTTAAAAACGAACAAAATCATGGGTCGGAGAGATTAAGATGCTCACTTTGCATATATCCAAACTTGGATCTCCTTCAGCACCACTAGGAGAGAGCCCTGAGTGTAGAGATAGATACAGATATAAGCCCGAAATGAAAAAGAGATCATCCAACCCAAAACTCCACCTATGTTTCTTAAATTTTTTTGATAAATCTGATCTATGCCAGGCATGTTAAAGCATTGTAGAATGAGACCTTCATAGGACTTCTCTGGGAAAGAAGATTTGAGATAGTCAAGTTAGAGAAAAACAATTCCTTGATCTAGTTTCCTGTGTGTCATTTCTAAGTTATAGAGAGTTGTTTGAACTGTTGAGGTCTCTGAGTAAAAAACATTTCTCAGCCTTGGTAGTAGCAAGTCTTATGAGAAAAGTGAGATGAAAAGGGAGATGGAGGGAAAAAAGGAGGAAAAGGAAGAAAGAAGAAGTATATTTATAAAGGAAATTGGTGCGTGAAAGTCCCTACCTATCCTAGACACTGTCCCTGAATGATCTAAGAACATGAAGGCTTTAGAGCTGAAAATTCACCACTGAATCACAAAGAAGGGAAAAGGGAGTAGTAGCTTCTGAGATTTCCTCTTCTAGTCATCATTTTGGAAGTGGTGGTTTTTTTTTCTTTTGAACATGTAGCTAAGCTGGATAATAATGCACTTGGTAAATATTTTATCCCTTCATGTTATCTACAGAACACAGCAATTGGAATAAAATGGGCCAAACAGATGCCCATTTGGTAAGGATTGCAAGAAATATGAAGAGAATTCTGTCAGTAGTTTCCACCATCATAATAATAACACACTCTCTTTTTTTCATTTTTGGTTTTTGGTTTTTGGGCCACACCCGGTGACGCTCAGGGTTTACTCCTGGCTATTCACTCAGAAGTCTCTCCTGGCAGGCACGGGGGACCATATGGGGAACCGGGGGATCCATCCTAGGTTAGTGCAGGCAAGGCAGGCACCTTGCCTCCAGTGCCACCGCTCGGCCCCCTAATAACACACTCTTTGGCCTTGCAATTCTAATTCATGGAGGGAGACAGTACAAAGGGATTGAACACATGTTTCACATGCAAGACAACCCGAGTTAAATCCCAAACACCATTGGGCCGGAGAAGCACATTCTCAGTTGACTCAAGCATTGAATCATCAGACCCCCATAGACTGACTAAGTGTAGTCAGGAGTTGCACCAAAACCCTCGAAGCACTGCTTGAGAGTCCCAAGATACAGATCATAGTAAAACATAGGCAGGGAGAAATAATTCAAATTATTATCCTATTAAGGTATGCTCTCATAAATAACACAAAATCTCCGTGGTTTAGCACAATAAACAGTTTATATTTTACTCAGTTGTAGGTGAACTGATGGACTTTCAAGTTGTGATTGGGAAAACTGTCTTACAGTTCCACTTCTTTCAGAGCCTAAAAGTCCTTTTCTGGACTCCTTTAGCCACTAAAAGTTGAATGGAGAGGAAACAACGAAAAATGAATGACCAGAATTAACTACATTTTATGACTACACCTTATTGGCCAGAGCTTGGCCACATGACCAAAACTATCTGCAAAGAATGCTGGGAAAAACAATCTTCTATTATACTCAAGAAGAGGAGATCTGATGATCTGGTACTGACCAGCACATTCCCAATGACTAAATGAAGGATGGTTCACAATATAAAATGTATTGCATGTCCTAGAAGCAATTTTCAGCTTAAAAACATTCAGGAAAAACCAATTTTAGTAATTATTTTGCCTAAACCTTATATCCCAGTATTATCAATATGACATAAACAAAACACATTAACTTAATCTATTTCTTAATTAAATATTTGGAAAGATATTATTAATCACATCATCAATAACCACAGCATTGATAATAGCCAACAGTTGTTGCCAACAAGTCCAAGTCTATCCCTGTGCTAACCACAAGGGGTCGGTAGAGAACACTAGAACTCCCAAAAGAATATGGACAGCAGCAAAAGCAGGACCTAAAACATTTGCAAGTATGGGGAGAGTGGGGTGGACTGGGGGAGAAGAATTGGAATAATTCTCTCATAGACTCAGCAAAGTACTAGAAAAAAGGCAGAAGAGCCTGTTGAAGCAAAATTTAGAAACATTCTGAAGATTAAGAAACTATCTCCTTTAGTGAAAACAAGTGGTAAGAATAACACAAACCATTTCCACACAGAACACACAAATCACTATGAGATCAACACTAATAATGGCCCCATTTTACAGGTGAGGAAACTGAGGCAAAATGGAGCTAAAGAGTGCCCAACGAACAACAATTTGGCAGAGCCTATATTCCAGCCCAGTGTCTCAAAAATCTACTCCAAAAAGACCTTGAATTTGTGGAATCAGCGACCTGGATTTACATCTTGACTCCACCTCTGTTTGAACTTGAAGCTGTCCCCGGTCCTCTACTCTCTTCTCCTTCAAAGGGCTGGGAGTAGCCCTTCCTATCTCAAGTATCCTCGGGTGGCTGTGTCAACACTGGCACAAAGAGCCCCAATTGTGCTGCCTGGCACAGAGAAGATGCTGATGAATGCTGGTTTCCCTGCCAAAATGCCATAGGGACCCATTGCAGGCTCGAAAGCAGGGAAAGGGATGACTGGACTTGCACTTTAGGAAGATTTATGCTGGAAATAGCTGTCTTCTCTGATTACTGTCCTGGATGGATGGGAGCAAGGAGAGATTTGTTAAGAAGGAGTTTAGATAAAAGGCAACGAGGGCCAGTGCTAGACCGAGCAAGAGAAAATGCAGCTATGTGTTCTAATTGTAGGTTATGAGGTAGAGAATAGGCCTTAGGGATTAGGCCAAATCAGTCAAATTATCCTCACGTCATAGGAGAGTCGATATCCAGACTTTCCCAAGGTCATTTGGTTCCCTCCTTCACTGATTTCCCAAATTCAGCTAGTGCTTATATTAGATGACCATACTGGAATTTTGGTCCAATCCAAATGAGAAAGCATCTCAGTTATGTCTGCATCACATATGTTCTATTCTTCAAGCATACAAGAACATCGACCTCATCTGGTCCTGTCAAAGACAACTACCTCCTCTTCCAATCCCAAAGAAGAAAAAAGTAGATTGATCAGGGTCTGGGAAACAGCTCTCAGCTCTGGTTTAAATTCTCTCCTCTTTTACTTTAAAATTAGTTCACAAAATTAAGGTTTGTTCTGGCACTAAAACGCTACCAAAATGTTGGTTCAGGAACTGTGTACATATATCAGATGGAGCAAAACTCACAGGGACAGATATTTTAAAGTCATTTAAAGTCACAGCTTAGATATTTTAAAGTCATTCAGAGCTTAAAGGTTCATGAGATGCAAAGGGTCTGAGACAATATGCTGTGTGGTCAATTGGGAAGTTTGATAGTTGTGACTGAAAGCATATCTTACTTAGAAAGTCTATGAAATGTCCTGTCTTTTTGTCTCCCATTCAGAGAAGAGGAAAATCCAATGTCTCTCTGGAAGAAGCGCTGAATTCTACCACATGGGGGCGCAGGAAATAGCAGTTGTTTTATATAATAGACACTAGGTGGCGCCACTCTGCTAGTTTTCTTCATGTGTTAAATTTCATTGTTGTTTTTTATTTTTTTATTCCTTTGTTTAGCAGTGGTATAGAGAGATTAACGTTAGTCTTGTAAAGGCATTTAGTTTTGATATTTTTTACAAGTATGTCTAAGTAGTTGTGCTTTTTAATATGCTATAATAAGCAAGACTGGTTAATAAATATTATTATACTTTTTTATATTTTGCTTTTAGGTAACTTTCAGATACTCAAATATAAATTTAGATTTAGTTTGTCATCTTGCCTTAAGAAAGTTCTGAATTATATCAGTACTAGGGAAATTTAACATAACTCAATAAAAAGAAATTTGCTATCAATATAGTTAGTAAAAGGGACCGGAATGATAGGTAGGTAGGGTGCTTGCACACCCAGGTTCAATCCCTGGCAACACATACAGTCTCCTGAGCATTGCCAGAAGTGATTCCTGACAACAGAACCTGAAGTAAGTCCTGAGCACCACTTGATCTAGCTTCCAAAACAACAACAACAAAACACACACACACACACACACACACACACACACACACGAAGAACAAAGTGAAAACAGATTTTTGTATGTACATTTGTTTAAAGAGGAGCTTTTCTAGTAATATTTATTGTCTCATTAATTAGCATCTGAATTCTCTCCCTCTCTGGGTTTCAACTCCTTAATTATAAAAATAAGGAAATTCCTTCCAAAGTCCTCAAAGATTTCTGCCATTCTGAAACAGTCATGAACTCACAGATCTGTACCACCTGCCCACCCAAAACCCTTATGTGCACTGCATAGACTGCCATCTAAACCAAAACACCTCCCTAGTGCTTAGTGGCTCGGGATGTAGTTAGTCATAAGATCTAACCAGCTTTGAGATCCAGGGTGTCTGACATTCCAGTGAGAATGGAGCCTGAACAATATATAAGCTGACCCTTGGCAGAATTCCACTCACCACTCATGGACCAAAAATTGTTTAGCACACTGGACAGGGGCACACTTGGTAGTCCTCAGGACTTACTCCTGGTTGCTCTGCACTCTGGGATCACTCCTGGCAGTGTTTGGGGAACTAACTATAGGAGGTGTTGGGTATTAAACTTGGGTCTACAGTATGCAAGGTAAGTGCCCTACCTCCTATACAATTATGCTCTGTCCCCCCACCCCCCCAGCTCATTCTTTTCAGATGCATTGAAGCTAAACACTGGTGCCATTTCCTACTGGTTGAGAGATGCTAACCCAATCACTCTCAAGTAGTAACTGAGCCCCAGCATCTATATAGAGAGCATTAAGAAGCTGAGTCCTGAGTCACTTACAGTTCTGGGCAAATTTTCTTTTAGTAGAGTTAGGCCACATCTTTTGCCAACATCTGTCACCCTGAGAAGGGTTGTTCAGTCGCCAGAGGGATTGGCTGAGTTGTTAGTTAAATCGGTCACACTGGCATAGAAAAGTCAGGGCCAGGCAAAGGAGAGGGAGGAATAAAATGGTTTCACATGCTGGTAGGAATATCCCCTGGATTCGATTACTTCCAACAGACCTTCAGCAGCTTAAGAGCTAGAAATATTTAGAAGTTACCAGGGCTATAAAATAAAAATCCAAGAGTTGTGAGACTACCCTAAAAGCCATATTTCTAACCTCTTAGGACAGGTCTGAAGAAGCAGGGTAACAGCAAAGAAACAATAAGCCAATTCAGTCAGGAGAGAGCCATGGAGCCAATCCGTACCTTGTTTATTGTACCAATACTCATCCACTAGGATGGAGAAAGTGGATAGTGAGACAAAAGTACCAATCAGGTGGGCTTTTACATATCAAAGGAAAAGGTTTAAGAAAGGAGGAAGTTGGGGGAACACCTTTGTTTGGAGTTATCTTACACAGGGCTATAGGTAGAAAGGGACGAAAAATCTTAAATCAGACCTGAAATAGTAAAAAAAGAGTAAAGGGCTTAGGTGTTTGTCTTGCATGTGGCAGATCCTGATTCAATCACCAGCTTTGTGTACAATCCCCTAGAATACCGCCAGGGGTCGCACCTGAGCACAGAAGCAGGACTAGCCCTTTAGCACCACTGGTTGTGGCGGACCCTCACCAGAAAAAAGAAAATCCTAATCACAGCATCCCTAAAGCTTTCACTAGAATTGGGCAAACCTTCAGTGTGAGTTTATCAAACTGAGAGTCAAACCGAGGCTATTTCTGAGTCTGTATGACACTAATGCACCTTTCAGGGACTCTGCCAGCAGCCACCAAATATCCAGCAGTGACTTAGTGACTTTCTCAAGCCTTAGCCAATGGTAGATTTACCTTGAGAACCAACACGTCTCATTTTGTACCCAGTTCATCTCTGGGGTGTACCATGCACCCTAAGGGTGAACACATTTTTGATTCAGACTTATTTGAGGATTTCACTGAGCCCTGAAAGGTCTCCTGAACTTCACTATGCTCCTGTGTGCAGGTTCTTAGCAGGCAGGGCCTGGACTTGAACTCAGACACTTGTGGGGAGTACTGTGGGAAAGCAAAGAGGTGAAGTGAGGAGGGCAGAATCTGTATTGGGAAACTAAGACAGTGAAACAAGGAAACAGGTGGTGGGGTCGGGTGGAGGAGAGGAAGCAGTGATGAGCAGCAAAAACCCAAGAACCCAATTTCTAAAAACCAAGCTATCATCTTGCTTAGGTCCCCAAAGAGTGTTTCTTGGCACGCAAGCACTGAGGGATATCAATGAGAGTTTGGGGGGCAGGGAACAAAGATTCCTGCATGAAATTCATTTGGAAAATATTGAATTAAAGACTATTTTGTATCCCCTGCCCTGAGTTGTTAATATGCCAGTAGGCATTATAACTCTGGGAAAGAAGGACTACTATATAGAGTTTCTCAGACTTTCTGAGTTCAGAACTTCATTTATTTTTAACGTTGGTCATACCTGGTGGCACTCAGGGCATATACTCCTGGCTCTGCACTCAGGGATTACCCTTGGTGGTGCTTGGGAACCATATGGGATGTGGGGAATCAAACCCAGGGTTACCGATAAGACAAATGCCCTACACACTGTACTCTCTCTGAAGGCCCAGAACTTTATATTTTTGGGTTTGGGGAGCACATCCAATGATGATCAGTTGTTACACCTGGCTTTGCACTTAGGAGCCAGCCACTCCTGACAGTGTTGGGGGACCACATGAGATGTCCCATGGCTGACTGCTTGCAATGTAAACCCAGACTGACTGCTTACAATGCAAATTTCCTATCCCAACTTCCTTTTTTTTTTAAATCAGAGTATCTCAAGACAATTGCTCTGAGAAAGTCTGCTCAGAAAACAGTTTCTTGATGGTTGACCACTGATTTCAGGTTCTGTGTTTGTGCTTTTCCATCTGAAAGATGCAGGGAGAGAAAATATGAGGAGTCCAGAGCTTGATGACAGATACACAGAAACCAAGTTTCATGGGAATCATTTGCACCTTCACACTCTTCAAAGGAAAAGTGGCCTATTTCTGGGTGATCATCTCTGTCAATTGCATTGGCTGCACCCCGAGCTCCTATAGTCAGGCTTCTCAAGCCAGTGTCTTTGTGGTCCTTTGGGTAGGTCTGTCTTCTGCTATGGGAAGAAGAATAAATACACTTCCTAATTTCCAAGTCAAAGACAGTGCGAATTGATATTACACAGTAAAACGCGACGAGATTAAATCAATAACATCTGCAATAAGGCATAATGAAGGTAAAATTATATCTCTGGCTTCCTGAACAGCTGTGAATCTATTTTTAATGATCCTCATTTTTGGCAGTCAGCTAACAACTTCTAAAACGTCCTAGAAATTGGATTGTTAAGCAGATGAGCACTGCAGTGGCCCAGAATGTCATTAATTTCAGCTGCCTCCTCCATCTGCATGGGTGAGTGAGGCCTCGCGTGCTTCCACCCCAGCATACCCCACTCCCTGGGTCTTGGGCCCTGGGGAAATAGTGGAAAGAGTGTGATGCAGGACTAGGAGTTCAGGGGTTCCTTCAAAAGAATCTGGGTCGTTCGATCAAGGAGAGAAAGAAGTGCTAAATTTAGTCATGCAATTGTAGGATCTAGTTGGCCTTCTTGTCCTCCAATGTGCAATCAGGGTACCATACATACCAGAGACTCCCAGTTGTCAAAGGGTTTTGCCATTCCTTGAGTCTCTTCCCATCACTTGGTCAAGGTCACACAGCAGTAAGAGCACCTACAGAGGTGCTAGCTCTCTTGTGGAACTGCCTCCAGGCCCTCAGACATCTGGGTGGGGGAGCACAAGGATAGAGGGGAGTGTCGTGCTCAACCTTAGTCTCAGGACCATTTCAACATGGAAGCAGCAAGTGTCCTGTGCACAGCTTTCAAGTCTATTTGGAACACAAGGGGGCTCTGCAGGGCAACTGCCATGAAGGTAGAAGGACAAAGTTGTCCAGGTAATGGGGTTAGTGGTTTAGTCAGTGGTCAGGAATGTAAGAACAGGCCTGTGAGATGATCGCTCCTTCTCACTTAAACAGCAAAGAAAAATCATGTAGACAAGGAAATGGATATGTACATATGCATGTGTGCACATAAACACACCAAATACACAAGTATATGAATTTACATATACATACATGCATAAGCATATACCCACATAATACATGGATAAATATAGAGATATATGTATGCACAAATACAGATACCAAACATAGAGAGAATAGACATATCCATTTTATGTGAGAGAGAGATGCACAGGAACAGATGAGCCCATACATGCCAGTGACCGAAGTTAAGGGACATCTACCTAGTCTAGTCTAGACATTGACCCTAGGTGAGATGCCTTCAACAAAGTTTACAGTCAGTTGTGACTTCCTGGGGCCTCAGGGGTTCAAACATTGCTGGACACAATTTTCCCCCTGACCTTAAACAGAACACATGTAGACTCAGGGATGATTGTTCTGGAAGGCTTCTCAGGGATTCAGTTGCCTTCTAAGAAGACATAGAGGGATGGTCATATAGGAAGCAGTTGGCTGACCCTTTCAGTAAGAAAGCTGCCAGCAAGGAAATTCTCCATGTCAGACTCTTTCTCCAGTAGATAGTTCTGGATGAATTGTAGTTCATGCATAGCAATGTGGGTTTGTTTTTAAGGAAAAGCCTCACAGAATACCAGACTTGCCTCTCAGGAAATGGTCACATGTTCCATAAGATTTGCTCTCAGGGGTGGAATGGCTTGGCACAGCATCAGGGATCACAAATGAAATTTAGGACCAGGCTTCAGGACTTGAAGCAAATGCATCATTCTGAGCATGATGAGCCCTTCCTTAGAAGGCTCCAAGTTTCAGGAATCTATCACAGTGTGATAGATCTTACTTCCATGCAGGATAGCCCTCAAGAAAGCTGCCTAGTCTTTCCTACGGACTTAGGCAAAAGCTACAGTGAAAAAGATCTGTACTGTGAGCCCTGCCTGCCTGCTAACAAGGAGAAAAACAAGTCAACTTTCATGTGACTTTGCAGTTGATGATTGTTGGGCATTGAAGTGCCTCTTCCCTGTCATGGCTTACTAATGTTTGGTGTCTTTTCCACTTTTCCTGACTGTTCTCTGCCCAAAGGTGATGTGATGCAGACATTCTTCATGCTTTCTTGATTCCTTCCATTATGAGGACAGCCACAAACCAGTGCTCATGTCTTCGATTACATCTCTGATGGAATCCATGGATTTCCGGCCACACTACAGTTGTTGCAGGTGTCTTGTAAAAATCACATGTGTGTCCTGATTTTGAAATTATAGTAGTTCTTGAGGCAGCTGCTAATTATTTTAAGTCAATGTGCTCTTCCAGGAGCACATCTATGATTGTCTCACAAATTTGTTTTGTGAAGAATACTTTGAGCTGTTTTCAATATGGAGAAGCTTGTTCTCCCTTAAACACATAATTATCTCTTTCTCTCCCCTTATGTTTCTCTAAGTGAATTTCTTTAAAGAATAATATTTTGCTTCACTTAAAAAAAGCATTTGGATTAGGGCATCTTAATATAATTTGGTCTCTTTGTACTTTAATGCAGATAATTTCAGCTTATTTATTTTCTTTTTCTCAGTGGGGATCTCAGATTATGGGGCTTGTCAGGACCTCTTTGGAGTTATGCTGTTATCCAACAGATGGTCTTCACAGCCATCTTCTAGACTTCAGCATATGTTACTTTATATATAAAAACATGAGTCCGAGGGCCAGAGAATTGGTACAGGAGTTATGGGGCTTATGTTGTATGCAACTGATCCTGGTTTGATGACCAGAGTCACACTTGGTCCCTTGAGCATGGAACTAGGAGTATGATCTGAGCATATTTGAGTGTGGTCCTAAAATAAAAAGAAACAAGAACAACTTCTCACTACCCCACGACTCTCAGAAGAGGATCTATTCCTAGAAAGTTTATGCAATGAAGATGCTGGGTTACTATAGTCCTTCATAAACAACTTTGGATAGAACCCTCCCTTACATTTAAAAGGAGGCCTTTGGACTGGAGAACTAACACAGCAATCGGGTGTTTGCCTTGCATGCAGCTGATCCAGGACAGATGGTGGTTTGAATCCTGTATTCCCATATGGTCCCCGAGCCTGCTAGGAGCGATTTCTGAGCACAGAGCCAGAAGTAACCCCTGAGCACCACCGGCTGTGACCCAAAAACCAAAAAATAAAATAAATAAATAAAAGGAGGACTTTTGAGGTTTAATTGACTTGGGGGCCATGCCTGACAGTGTTCAGGGCTTACTTCTGTTTCTACATTTTCTAGGTGTGCTATCTAGGATGGCAGGGACCAAATCCAGATGGGCCACAAGCAAGGTAAGCACCCTGTCTACTCCATGATCTCTTGAGTTTCACTTTCCAAAAATTAAGATAAAAAATATCATCTAACATATAACATAACATTTAGTACACAGAAATATGAAATAGGGTAGGTTTAAGAATATGGATAATATAGTCCAGTAATAAATTTTAAAATATATTCTACACCCCCTAGAAAAAAGTCCTGTATCTTGTTCTTCCTCCCCTTAGCTCTTGGGCAACAGGTAATCTTCTTCCTGCCTCTTTAGATTTGCATATTCTGGATACTTAAAACAAATGGAACCAGAACATGTGACCTGTTGTGATAAGCTTCTTTCACTTAGCCTAGTGTTCTTATGCCTCCACATATGCTAGAATTTAGGCCTTTTTATGGCCAAGTAATATTCTGCACTATAGAGGCTTTGTATGCTTTCCATCCATGTGGCAAGATTTTTATATGCCTTTACTGAACATTAAAATTTCTTCTTCTTCTTCTTCTTCTTCTTCTTCTTCTTCTTCTTCTTCTTCTTCTTCTTCTTCTTCTTCTTCTTCTTCTTCTTCTTCTTCTTCTCCTTCTCCT
>PVKC010018342.1:0-19695 GCA_004027635.1 Crocidura indochinensis
CATCTCATCATACATGCAATTATCTCCCTGTAGGAAAAAACAGGTCTTGTTCTTCACTGTATACATGTGGGAGAGGAGCAACAGCTCCAGAAGGGGTCATTGAGCAAATGGACCTGCTCACATATTTTCTGCAGTTGTCTAAATAAAAATGGACTAAAATTATAAATAATAAAATAAAATAATAAAAGTTGACTAAATAAAAATTTAGTCATTTTTAAGTTTGCAACTTACGTGTTTTAAATTGGAGCCATTTTTTCCCCATCTCAAACATTTAAATCAAGTTTAGAGTAAGTAGGCAAGAGCACTAGTACCTGTAGGAACTGTGCTGGAGGTTACTTTCAGGCTAAAAAGTGACCTACCTAAAAAGAGACAAGAGAATATATTAAAATCATGCTCGTGGGTTGAAGAGCAGTAAGGCATAGCTTTGTATGCAGTCAACCTGGGTTTAATACCCAGCACTACCTTTGGTCTCCTGAGTTCCACCAGGAGTGATTCCTGAGCACAGAACCAGGAGTAAGCCCTGAGCTCATGGGTATGTGGCTCCAAAACCAAACAAAATAAAGACAAAATCAAGTTCTCCATCCCAGCAAAACGCTTTCCATTCCCTTTCAATCTTCCTGGTCCTTCACTTTTGCCCTGTCCATCTGCAGTGGAGACTCCATGAAGGCTGAGAGGATGAGCTCCAAGTTTTATGGTATCCTTCGTTATCTCCCAAGTGTAAGTATCTAATTAGGCTTAACACTACTGAGGCGGTTCCTGACATTTATGCCACTGTCTCCCAATCTGTAGCAGCCTTCCGTCTTGGGGGAAGAACAACAAACAATGTCAGAAGCAACATAAAATCCCCCATTAGAGGGAACCTCAGACACCGAGTGTTTACTAGGAGCAGTCAAAGGAGAGGCGAAGGGTGGGGCTGGGTGTGTTTGTTGGCTTGGGGGAAGAAATAAAATGGCTCATTTAAGTGCTTAAGAACTGCATTGAAGGCAGAAGACACAATGAGTGTCTTAGAGAAGAAAAGTCATCAGTTGAACAAACTAATCCCATGGTAATCAAAGGGGAGTGATTCTCTACTCATCGAGAAGTAATTTTAGAAGAAGCAAACCCGAGAAAGAAAGAAAAAAAAACACACAACAGCTACTGGCAGCTCATATGAATGAAAAAATTTTAATAAACTATACAAAAGAATTATAGTAAATAAATTAAAAATAAAAAGTGCCCAAGCTTCTGAGCAAAGCCAACCTAATGTGTGTGTGTGTGGGGGGTGGGGGTGGGGGAACGTAGCTTTCCTTCCCTCCCTGAAAGTTCCGCCCTCGCAAAAGTCCCACCTCCTATACCAAATATGAGCTTGTCCTGGAATTCATGTGTGGATAGATGCAGGATGCCTTATGAATATCCAATTGTCTTAGAGATTTGGAGCTCTGACCACTGTGACTTCACAAAGACCTTGACAAGGTAGATATTTATTTTCTCCAGCAAACTGCACCCCATATCCAGAGTTTGGGGGCTCTGAATTTTGCCAGTTCATAGAAAGACTGAGAGATGATGTGTGGCCCGAAAGCTGTCTTCTGCATGGAGTTCCGGTACCCTGCTACTAGTCAAGGTGTGCATTCCACCGGATGGGTTGGTGGGAGATCTGCTCACCCTAAAAGCTTTTCCCCTCTTGTTTTAAGCTTGTCATACTCTAAGCTGAGTCTTCAATAATGTTTTCACTTCTGCTGTGGTCATGTGGGATTGTATACTGCAGAAAGAGCAGTTCAGGGCCAAGGTGCACTGTAAGATGATTCTGAGCATCTGGGTCAGGCCAGCTCTCAGGCAAGGATTTTTGGGGGAGTCAGCCTGCCTTCTTTCTGACTCTGAGACCCGTGGGTTTTCATGTTTCTTTCCTGTCGTTGTCCACCCACTTTAGCTGCCTCAGGGCTCTTTGGGGCTCGAATGAGGGTCAAGTAATTGCATACACCCTGTCTGCTGAAAATGAAGACAAAATCTTCTGCTGTGAATGTCTCCAGGAGTAAGGACAGGATTTTTAGGAGTTGGGAAAGTCATGACAAGTTATACATGACAAGCTGACCCTTGAATAAAGAGATGAATTAGGAGTGCCAATCTCTCTCACTCAAAAACTCCAGCAGTATTTCCCCAGACAACTCATTGCCTGATATTGGCCTAGAACCTATGCTTACATTTCTCTCCTCTGTGAACAAATTAGTAAGTCTGCATGCATGTTCTGACACGCATATCTTAATTTTCATAGGTTTGTATAGATTTTATAGAGCAAGCAATAAAAGACTTATATTTATGTATTAATAAATACATACATTTATTATTAAATATTTATGTATTAGTGACATGCCTTTTTGTTAACTCTTAGATATTTATAGATCATAAAGTTTGGCTGTGAGTTGTATTTAAATTGTTGCAAGACTCACAAAATATTTCCAATATATTTATTAAAGAAAAAATTCATATAAAAATGAACCTGCATGGTTCAAATCTGTTTTGTTCTTACTGTAGGACCTTTATCTCTGTGGGTCAAAAGTAAGAGATGTGGCTCGTACCTTCTTCACCAGGAAAAGAGGTGCTATAAAGTCCTAGGTATGAGATGCCCAGCTGATAGCCTAGCAAACTGAAGGCCAATCTTGTTAACCAATTGGCTTCTGATGTTTTCCTCAGCACAGTGGGTAGGGGCAGAGTGAGACACAGTGGGGGCTCACTTTTTTTCTTCTTTTATTTGCGGGTGGGCAGGGGGAGAGGTTTGTGCCACACCCTCTCTGCTTAGGGTTTCTGGCTCTGAGTTCAGAAGTCACTACTAGTGGTGCTCAGGGGACCATATGTCATGCTGGTGATACAACCCAAGATCAGCTGTTGCAAGTGCATTGCCTGCTATACTACTTTTGAGGCCATTTCTTTCTTCTTTACTTCATGCAGCCTGGATGGTGAGGGAACAATGCTCTGCATGATTTCTTAACAGCTCCTCTTAACAAACTGGACTCTTCTTTTCAGATCACCATACTTAGCTTAGCAAGTAGACATTGCCTAAGAAGCATTTAGAAGCCCGTGATTCTCAGACTCTATTATTGGCTTCCCCCCATCTTTTCCTCCTCCTTTTCTTGCTCCCCTTTCATTTGACCAAGTTTGGGAGTAATCTCATCACCTATTCAGCCAGTACTGTGCCTTTAAGTGGAAAACAGCACACAAAGACAGTTCTTAGGCTGAAAACTTAGCATCAGTGTAATTACTATTAGCTATTACAATAAATAAATGACAGCTCAGATGTCTTCCATACCATGTGAGTTCTAGTTCACATCATAGTCTTGTAGGACTGGGGGAAAGGTGGGTGGGAAGAAGAAATTTTTTCCCATGTTGCCATCTAGGAACCTAAGATCTGGTTAAGTAAAGCACAACCAGTTGAAATATGTGGTTCCAAAGTTTCCCTAAACTTTAGCACACGGTTGAGCTAAGTTTGAGAAAGACTCTTCTTTTTTATTTTGTTGGTGGTGATGAATAGGAGGATGGTCTCTCAAGTGGTTCTCAGGAGTCCTGGGGCTCCCAGTGGATATCTTAGCCAGTGGGACTGGTGGTTTAATGAAGGGGTCCTAGGATATGATGCTGCAGTGCCCTACAGTACTAACTAGGTGTTCTGATAATGCTGGGAACTTGCAGGGCTGCACTTAGTGATGCTAGGGATAATGTGGTCCTTACTGGGAACAAAAACTAGGTTGAATGCATGTGGGGCTGTACTATCTTGCAGCCCCTGGAAAAGCCTGTTCTTACCCCCCTCATTTCTAATCATACTCTTTTGAAAAATTGCCTACACATTCCCTCTCACAGGCAAGATTCTAGGAAATGTGGTTTATCCCTAGATCAGGAGAGTAAACAGGCTTTAAGGGAGCCTCACTCTCTCTGAAGAAATTCCAGAATTGTACTAGATAGTTCAAAGCTAAGCCTGAGTTTCTTGAGCCTGTGGAGAACTCATATAACTATTGAAACTGATGGCAAATGTACATCTGGGCATGTGCACCAACATTTACTTGCAAAGATGAGAATATCTAACCTTGCTTGATCCAGAGTGCCTGCCTTCTATGTCTGGTGAGTAGATAGTCTTGAAAAAAAAAAATGATGGGGCAGCCACTGGATTTCTGTGTCCATGTCTTTCTTTCCTTCCCTTTAGTGGTCAGAACAGACATTTGGCTCAGGGCCAGAGCACCTGTCCTGCAGGCCAGAGGCTGAGACTATGATTCCTGACACTGCCCACCTGCTGAGCATGATGGTGGCTGCACTGCCCCCAAGTATGCTTGAACCCCAAACCAAATGCGACTGATCGCCTGAGCACTGCAACAACAAAATCAAAGAAATGAATGAGTACATAAAATAGGGTTAAGTCGGGGCCCGGGAGATAGCATGGAGGTAAGGCGTTTGCCTTTCATGCAAAAGGTCATTGGTTCGAATCCCGGTGCCCCATATGGTTCCCCGTGCCTGCCAGGAGCAATTTCTGAGCATGGAGCCAGGAGTAACCCCTGAGCACTGCCGGGTGTGACCCAAAAACCAAAAAAAAAAAAAAAAAGTTAAAAAAAATAGGGTTAAGTCTATAAAAGAGTCAGAACTTTGTATTCTGTAGTCTTTCATGCAGCTGGAACTGATTGGTTGTGATGAACTTGAGAGATGGTATACTAGAATGGACAAAGGTCATTCAGACCTTGCCAGTATAGGTGTGGGCAGGAGGAAGAAGTGGGGGAAGTGGCTTCAGACATTCCTCTAAAAAGGCCTCTGTGAGCACTCCTTGGTAAAACTTTCTGTCTGCTTGGTGATGAGGCTAGAGCACAATTGTTCTCTTCCTTTTAATGGGATCTACCTGAACACAGTTTCAGACATCTAGGGCATGGCTGAGGGGTTACAGACAGATCCATGGCTTAGAAAGAAAAGTAGGAAAACCACTGGTGTAGCCTAACAATGGGGCTTTGTGCTCCCCATGACCCTGCCTACCAGAAGGCCTTTTGTTGCCAGCAATTCCTGGCACTGGACTTCAGGAAGACATTGGTCCCGCTTCTCTCTTAAAGTCAGAAATACAGCTGGCATTTCGCTGTGTCCAATTGCCCTCTCCCCACAATTGCCTCTCCGAGGCCACATGGAACAGGCGTGGCTGCCTCGATTCTCCCCCACTTTGGGAAGCAGTTCAGAAGACAATACTCTGTCCAGCCCAGAGCACCGGCTGTCTGGACAAGTGCGACAGCAGCTGTCAGCCTAAGATGAGGCAGACAGAGGCCATCCTCTGTGGATGGGGTTGCTCAGGTGACCAGACTGTGCCATAGGCCCCAAGAGTGCACCCAAACAAGAGCTGTGGCCTCCGCTGCAGGGGAGAGGCTGGAAATGTGCTAAACAGTGGCCAGGGACATGAGGACAGGTGCCTCTGTTTCTTCAGGAGGCTCAGGCTACGAGGCTGTGCAGGCAGCCAGCGTGTCACTGTTCATAGACTTATCCTCTGCGGGAAGACTATAGTCAGAAGCAGTGCTGGCTTAAGCCTTTTCTTTGGCTTTGGAGGCTGTGAAATGTAATAACTAATGGGCATTCTGGAGGTAGACAACCTGTGTCTAACTTGTGTGCTACCACTTAGCACCTTGGTGTCTTTGGGTGAGTGACTCAGTTTATTCATCTTTAAATCTTTAAAATGGACTTCTTAAATGCATGCATTTGTTTTGGTAGGGTGGTTCTAAGTTCAAATGAGCTAATGCATAAAAACTTTGGCACTTGGTAAACAGTAAAGATAACATAAATGTCAGCATTATCAGGAAAAAAACATATCCCTCAACCAGATCTCTGGGAAACATGTGATTATTTAGGACTCTGTGGATAGCAATGTATCTATTCATGCTCATCCCAAAGAAGCTTCTTTTATCACTCAAATTTACAAGGGCTTCCCTGTTTTACCAGCCCTAACATTTGTGTTCTAGAATTTCTTATCTAAATAATTCCTCTAGATTATGGCCACTGCCCTTTTTCTATAAATATTCCAATATTCTCAGTTACTAATATAGGAAATTCTTAATTTCTTTTTTGATGGTGGTGTTGGGGCACAGCCACTGTACTCTAGGCTTATACCTGGCTCTACACTCAGGGATCTCTCCTGATGGTACTTTGAAACCATTTGGAGTGCTGAGGATTGAATCTGGGACAGTAAGAGTGGATTTCAAGGACTCTACCTCTTATTCTATCTCACCATCCCCCAAATTCTTACCGTTTTTTTTGATAGATTACACACTTTTTAAATTTATTTTTATTTTTCTTAAAATATTCATATTCTTTGTATTAATATTCTTCGTGAAAGGAAATGCATTGTAAGATTCTGAGAATTTTGTTTTTAATAAGCACTAGTTTAAAAAATCAATATGAGACTAAACCTATCTTATAAAGTTATAGTAATAAAATGATACTGGTTTGAGACAAAATAGATAAAGCAATGAATCAAAATGTAGTCAAGAAATACTGCCTAAAATACATAAGGCTTCATTCAATTATGAATGACATTGTAAAGCAATGGCTAATTGATAGATTATTTAATAAATGGTGCTGAGACAGGTGGCAAATTACTTGAAAAAAATCTGAATCCCTAAGTGTATAAAAATCAAACTATAAAATTATAATAATTAAAAATGAATGAAAGTTTTAATGATGTTTCAACAGAATAGACATTTCAAAGTATGGCATGAAACCATCTATGGAAGCTAGAAAGAACTCATTTATTTGACCATGTAAAAATTGAAACTTTCATATGAAAGAATTTTATAAAACTAGGAAATATAACATTACTAGCTAATTCTATAAAGCAAAGTACCAAAAATAATTTGAAAAATAACTTGAAAAAAAACTGACAATATATACAAAGAACTCTTCAAGATGAATTAAAGACTTACTACCAGTGCAACATTGATGAAGGTGATATTCTGTTTATGACTGAAACCCAACTTAAACATGCTTGTAATCATGGTGCTTAAAGATTTATATATTAAAAAAATAAATTTGATGATCAAGACTCACAACCAATAGGAAAACAGGTAAAACTCACAAATATATATTTCAAAGACACCAAATACGCTTCTTTGAATTATACATTTTCAAGGAAAGTTAGCAGTCAATAAATATAGAAGAAGTTATTTTGTGGTTTTTAAAAGGCAGAGTAGAGAGACCTAGAGATTGAGTGATGGGACACACACAGGTCCTGCGTTCTATTCCCAAGGTGGTCTCCCAAGCATGATCACATATAGTTTTGAATGTCTTTCAATCAAATTGTGGAAGCTTCGCAAAATAAATGGAAAAAAACTGGATAATATATCATTTTCATGTATTAAGTTGGTAATTTCAAGAATCTCACAATACTTAGTGTTTCAGGACATTACATAACATGCTCACAAACAACTTAGGAGAATATGTAAATCAAAATGTGTGTGTGTGTGTGTGTGTGTGTGCATACATGTGTGTAAGACACTGGCTATGCTCAGGGCTTTCTCTTTGTTCTGGGGTCACTTCTGATGTTGTTCAGTGAACATACACAGTGCAGTGCTGGAGATTGAAGCAGAGTTGTAACAAAGTGGCCAAATGAAAGGCAAGTATATGTATACTATCTCTCTGACTCTAATATTTCTAAAAGATCATTTGGGGACTTAAAATATAACTTAATTTGTAAAGTGCATACCTTATACCTGTCAGTTCTTGGGTTTGATTCCTGTTTCTGTATAGTGGTGACCATTGAGCAACACTTGAAATGGCCTTGTACACCTAGCAAAAAAAAGTGTTGCAGTAAATAAAAAGATAGTGTGATAATATCCACAATATATATCCTATATCATAACTCAAAGTATGCATTCCATGTAATTTCCAGTACTGTGTCCTATATATATATTGTGTACACGTGTATACATATTTATCTCCATACATATATAATTAGGAATTAATGTTCAGTGATGCTATAATAGCAAAAATACCTAAATATTCATTAATAGAGGAATGGTCAAATAAACAATGATACTATACGATGGAATTCTGTGTATAGTTACTAAAAGCAATGAAATGACTCTTTCCTTACTATTAAAAAAACTTATCCAAATATGCTGCTAAGAGAAAAAATATCAAGTAGTAAAAGCAAGAATATATAGTATAGGTGTTTCCCATTAGCCATAAGTCAAACATTCCTATGAAATCTTTTGTAAGCCTAAATGTCATAAAGCAAGGAATTTAATAGTTATTTTTATCATAAAAGAAATTACATTTTTTTAGTTAATAAAAACAGGTACTAAGGTTGGCTGAAACACTGTACCTACAGTAGTGTGTGGGATTGGAGACTGAGGGAAGGAAATGAAAAGATTATGTGAAGGCAGCCTTGCCTAAGCCAACAATGATGTATATCATATGCTGGGACATAAGACTAACTGTTGCTTCTTATTCATCACTCCAGCACTACCTGGAACACCATTTGGAAGAAAAAAGCTTTGTTATGAATGGTTCCTCATGAGATACAACTCCCTTTTCTTCTGCTTACCTTTGTTAGGGTTACTACTGAGTAGCTAGAACATGATATAAGCTTCCCACTTGTGATCCACTTTCCTATTTCTTTTCTAGTTCCATTGGTTTCTTACCTGCCTGGCCTTGCCTCATCTAAAGGCTAGAATCATCCTTTAAAATTACTCGTGCTATAGAGCTTCCTGTTCACAATGTTCCTTTTACTTTCTTTCTTCTTTCTTTTCTTTCTTTCTTTCTTTCTTTCTTTCTTTCTTTCTTTCTTTCTTTCTTTCTTTCTTTCTTTCTTTCTTTCTTTCTTTCTTTCTTTCTTTCTTTCTTTCTTTCTTTCTTTCTTTCTTTCTTTCTTTCTTTCTTTCTTTCTTTCTTTCTTTCTTTCTTTCTTTCTTCTTTCTTTCTTTCTTCTTTTCCATAGGAAGCAGTCCTTGGCACAATGGATTTTAGGGCTCAGGGTGCAAAAACACCCCTTCTCTTCTGGAAGTTCTTTTCCTTGTTGTCAAGTTTCCTTCACATTAGTTTTGTTGTCAGCTTCTTGACCTGATAATAGAAATGCATTGCATTTTTAAAAACAAAATCAGCATTGCAATTTTAGTCATTTAGATCCTGGGAACTCAAGTCTCAATTGGGTTTCTGACTCCTTGAAAATAAGTTGCCTGTGAATAGAGAAACTAATAGTTCATTTAGATTCTCTAATTGCACTGGTGATTCACATGATGACTAGGTCAAAATAACTCTGACCATTGGACAAAGAAATCAGAATGCTGACCGCCTCTGATCTTGCTAAGGCAATGGGTGCATTCTCTAAGCACAACAGCAAAAATACAGTGCATTTGTTCATCATCAATTTTGTTTGTACATTTTCAAAGATAAGTGACAAAGTTGGGAACTTGAATGAGAAGAACCTGAAACTTTAAGACATCTGTGGTGAAGCACCAAAATATTTTCATTTGCATTTACCTCATTGGTGCTTTCTTTCTATAAGTATTTAGGGTTAAAGTCCAAAGGAAATAATGCTAATTAAAAATTTCTGTCAAACCTCCAAGCATCCTTATGAGAAATGTAGCTACATTATTCCAGGTGGCTTTTCAGAATCCTTTTGGGGAGCAGAAAGGGCTATGACTGTGTCCTTTCCTAGCTTCTTTATCCAAACAAAGATTCCTGGTCTTTGAAATAGATCGAAGACAATCTTCTGTGATAAAAGGTAATCTGTGATATATTTTTTTCTTCTTGAGTTTGTATAGTTGACTTATTTTCTTTACCTTCAATTTTCCCTATCTGAAAATTTAATTGATATACCAGTAGGATAGTTAATTCAAAAAGATCCTTTTTAAATGGAAATGGTAATAAATGGGAGAAAATAGAAAATATATGTACACATAGGTAAATGTGTATTAGGAGGCAATGGTTATCTTCAGGAAACCTTGGAGTAGAGGTTTCTCTGGTTCTATGCTCAACAGAATGTCCTGAATTTGGGGGGATCCCCTGCTTCTTTCTGTAATAAGAGAACCCAGAGGCAGGAATCAAACTAGAGAAATCCACTCACTTTCCTGTTCTTACAAGAGACTTGCTAGATCCATCTTATTGTAATGAGTTTCTTGGGAATTTATTTGTTTTTATAAGGGATGGTAAAGAAATGTTGTTTCCTAGGTTGATGAGAGAAAATCAGTAAGAAATTTGGAGCCATTCTCCTTTTATTTGATATTATGATAGTGAACATTACATGTCAGCCTTTCTGATGAGATAAAGGCAATAATTTGAGATTACTACTAGGAAGAGAAGGTGTGGTAATAAGTCTGTAGGAGAAACAGTGATAGATATAAGAATAAACTCCCATTTAAAATGTGTCTGACTAGTTGCTATGTTCAAAAGAAATTATTGTCCGAAAGGTGGTGATTGAAGCATAAACTGTTATACAGTGACTTTGTATCATAGCTTTAATAATAAAAATCGACATATTTCCTGCTCGATTGAATGTTTTCTCTACCAAGAAGATGATGGTGGGAAAGTGTACAAAATTATCATCTACCTGCACAGGACTTGTAGAAAGTTTAAAAAAAAGATGTTAACAAATTAGTTCTGCAGATATGACTTATTTTCTAATGATATTCCAAAATAATCTTTTCAAGGGGAGGTAGGACTAAATTGGAGGTTGGGAAGGGGTTTTGTTATAAAAAGACAAGGGAACAGTAAAGTCAAGTACAGTTTCCTCCTAATTGTGTGCCTTGTCTTTGGCCTTGAAAGACAATTTATCAGAAAAGGTTCAGTGTGATGCTTCCTCGGTCATAAAGATTTAATTACAATTCTCCCTTGATCAGGATTGTAGTGTGTAGAGTGAGGTCCAGTTATATTTACTTGGATTCTCTGTCATTACTCTTGATTTTCTCTCTTTCCTGCCCTTTAAGACCTTTAACCCCCCTCTACTGCCCCCTCCCATTAATGGGATGACCAGTTTTGAATTAAGGTAATAGCTATACTCTTGGTTTAGGACTAACCTCCCTGAAATTTTCAGGACCACTAATTTGTGGTTACTCCAGTGCCAGAATGAACTTGGTGCTCTGGCCTTTAGACTGGCAATGCAGTAAAAGTTTAAAGCGAAGACTGCCTCAGAGCCCAAAGAAGAGAGGAGATTGAAACCTAAAGGTTATCCTGAAATGCACTTTACTGTTATCTATGAGAACAAATGAGTTAAAAAAATTTCAAATACCAGAATACCCTACAGGGAGGAGATATAACTATTAAAGGGCTGTTATAGCTGCAATAAATGTAGGAACAATAAAAATAAATTGATGAAGTAAATGTCAGCGCTGTTCCCCTGAGCTGCCCCCACACCTTTGTCCAAAAGTAGAACATCTCCAATTACAGAGGGTGGAAACAGCCTTCAATGACAATATGACAAGGACAGAGCACAGAACGCCAGCACAGAGAACACAATTATGCACAGCCATGAAAAATTGTATCATAGCACAATGCATGAGAGAAATCAATTAATGACGCAGGGCTTCCACTGTGTCTAATAATCCTAGAAAAAGAAAGAAGGGCGAAGCCCCCTTTATATACCTAGTGCATCAAAGAGGTGACCCTTAAGTGGAAGTCTACATAATACCAGAGGTCAGTCCTCAGTGTATAGCATCTGAAATTTTCTCTCCCCCCTTCTCATTTTTCCCCTTTAAAAAAATTCTAACAGTCTTAAGGAGGCATTTAAGTAAAAGTCACTTCTCCTCTAGTTAAATAGCCTTGCAAAAGAGAGTTCTTTGGCTGAAAGGGCAGGGATGAGCAAAGTGTGAGTCTGTCGTTGCAAGCCCACCAGCTGAAAGGAAAAAAGGCAAAAGTTAGGCATAAACACAGTGGAAGGTAGAAGGTGATTTATCTTGCACAATTTACAACAGGTGCTAAACATTACGAAAACCAGAGCTATTAAGCAATCAAATTAAGCTATAATTATAACTGAAGAAAACTGTACAGGAATTCTAATTAATTCAAATCTGAACATGTCCAAGAGGAATGCTCCAGCAACCCCACTTCTGAATAAAACAAAACAAAAATAACCCTTGGATAATGCCTTCAGATTGCACAGGAAATTAAGAAATACTTCTCAACCAGAATATTCCAGGCATTCCTTATTAAATGGTGAGAGAAAGCCCCTGCAAAACCCGAGCACTTGGCTTTTCAGGTACACACCAGAGAAAGTATGCCGTTAAAGGCCCTTAACTTGGTATGATCGAAGACAGAGTAGACCAAGGGATTCCACCGAACTTCAAAGGGCCTTCAGGGTTAGCTCATTCTATCCTTTGAAGGCATGTGAGTCTTTTAAAGAGCTCTTACCCCTTTGGTAACAAAATTGCAAAACACCGTGTCTAAAAAGGAAAAAAAAATGGGAGAGAAAGAGAAGAGAGAGAGAGGGAAAAGGGGAGAGTGAGGGGAAGAGAGACAGAGAGGGGGGAGAAAGAGGAGAGAGAGAGAATAATGTTTGACAGGTAGGCAGGGGAAAGGGCAGGGCGGAAAGTGAGAGGGAAACTGAGGACATTAGGTTCTGGAAATGTGCACTGGTGAATGCTCTTGTATATTGTATGACTGAAACTCAATCATGAGCAAGTTTGTAACTGTGTCATATCACAATGATTCAATTAAAAAGAATTTATTAAAAAAAGAAAGCGCTCTTCTCACTTTCCTCCTCAACTCTCTCTCTTTCTCTCTCCCCCTCTCACTCCTCTCTCTCGCTTTCTCTCACTACATCCATTTACTTTGAAGACACTTCTTTTTCAATCTTCAGTCCCAATCTTTGTGCTTTTTCTTCCACTCCAGGGAGTCTCAACTTGTCCGAGAACCCAGGCAAAGTTTTCAGTTGGGTATCCCTCTACTAGACAAGTTTTGTTTAATTAATCCACCTATGTTATGGATGAAGCTATTTAGATATTTGAATAAGATTTCTAACTTAGGGGTTGGGGGTGGCGCTGGAGGTAAGGTGCCTGACTTGCCTGTGCTAGCCTAGGACAGACCGCGGTTCGATCCCCCAGTTTCCCATATGGTCCCCCAAGCCAGGAGCGACTTCTGGGCGCATAGCCAGGAGTAACCCCTGAGCATCACTGGGTGTGGCCCAAAAACCAAAAAAAAAATTCTAACTTAAGGACTCAACTGTTTCATAAACTTTTTTTTTAATAATTCATGATGTTTTAATTAAAAATAAATTAATAATTAATCTGAAGAACAACAACAACAACAAAACATCACCCATGACAGCTAACATTTATTAAAACCATACTATGTACTGAGTTATTTACTTGGAATTTCTCAATTCTGTCAACAACTATCTGAAGTAGGCACTTTTCTAGTACCCATTTTATAGAAGACTCAGGAGCCACTGTCAGTGTTAAAGTGATTATAAAACACAGGCCCTTTACCTTTTATTCATGTGATGTTCTTACATTTCTAAATCTTTTAATATAAATGCCCTTTGCTTTTCATTCTTTCAGGTTAAAGAGAGAGGAATTGTGTGGGTGGACGAGAGTGATTATCCCAGGATGTATTTGCCTCCTGGACTAAGTGCACATGGCCCCTGTCCTACGCATCTTCTTGCCTGCCATTTTGACTATTCACTTCTGATTACACTCGTGACTTTTGCTTTGACTTTGCTTCATTCACAGTACATAAAGTACTTAGGTGCAAAGAAGTGTGAAGAAATCTGAATTTATCCATACTGTTAAATCTCTGGGACTATTAATTATTGCTGGAGCTTGTGTTCTCATAGAAATCCTCAAATTGACCACTGACAGTACTGATAAAGGGTGTGTAGATATGTTTCTTCTGTGGTCTAGTTTTCTCAAGTTTTCTTCTCAGGGCATAAACCCCTTCATTTATTCAGAGGGTTGCTAACTTCCCTGTTTGGCATAATTAGATATAATTATTTGGAAGCTGTTCTAATAATAGCATTGTGAAGATATTGTCATTCCCATAGATAGATGAGAAAAACAAGAATTGGCGAGGAGAAATTTAACCTTGATGTGGGAGGTGTTGACTGTTCCACCTGTGCATGCATGCAGGTAACTGCACATATTTTCCTTTTTCTATCCCTGTAATATTCTGCAGGACAGTGTTTCTTGCTTGAGGGGACCATTTTCCTCTCTGTTGCCTCCTAAGATATTCCAAGGTGGACAGGTGAAAATTTGTAAATGCTTGTCCATAGTTCAGACTAGGGGACAACCAGTAGGACAGAGAGGCAACAGGAAGGGAAAAAATGGTTGGACGGGGATCAGGGTCAGAATGAGGCTGATAAATACTATTTGTGGGGGACACAGACACTCATACTTTTACCTTTTCTTCTTGCTTTAAAGAGCATCTGCTAAACCTGAGGGGAGCACAGAAACTACAGAAAGCTTTCTGCTAAAAATTTGTTTTCTAGAGAGTAGCAAGAATTAGTCTAGAAACCCTGAAAGTGTTGCTTATAGATTCATAAATTTTGCACAGGACTTGGCACAGACTCAATGGGAAAAAAGCACTGTTATGACACATAGGAAAAGGAAATATACTTTTACTCATGAAAATAGATGCTAACTGGGCAAAAGCTAACAATACATCCTATCAAGCAGATAAACAATAATCCTTAATACTCATTAGGTAGATAGTATCTCCTGAGATCATTACATGTATGTCGTTCTAGTTTCATCACAATCTGATGAGATTGGATTGCTTTATTCCTCAGTTACACTCACAGTTTCTAGCTGAGAAATCCAGTCACTTGCCTCAGGTCTTACAGCTTATTCATGAAAAGAATCAGGATTCTCACTCAAGTAGGCAGACCCAGGGACCCAGATCCTAGGCAGTGAGCTTTGCCCATTTTATGTCCATCATTGCAAGAGGATTTTTAAAGGTGGAATGTCAGAAGTTTAATAATAAAAGGCTATTGTCCTGGTCCTGGTCTTGAGAAGATTTATCCAGACATACTTAATGGTTTAGTGGAGAAATAGTTTTTTTTTCTTTTTCAGCTGGACTCTGATGGAATTATAAGTGGGATTGGGGAAGACAGTGAATAATGAGTTGTGTAAGTTTCATAAATGGTCTGAGCAGAGGTTACCCCATACAGGGAGCTGGGGCTCAAAAAACCTATATGGTGGCCGTCATTGGTTCTTTTTGACCTCATTTAAATTTCAAGATTCTGTCTAGTTTAGCTTTTATACCACTTCAAGTTGAGTCACATTTTCTCAATCTAACCTTGGCTCATTAGCTTTCTCCCAAGCTCTCTACTTCTGTGGGGGTGGCAGGTGTTTTGTCATTCCCTGGAAGAGTTTTTTGGCTATCTGTTTCATGGCCAAAATCTAATCTGTGCTCTCTAGTCTTGGAAAGGTGTGGACAAAGTTTTGTTGTAGCCTGCTACCTAGACAAACTTTGCATTGCCATTTTGTCTCATGAACTACTCCCCATCTCCCTTCTGCTTCTCTGGTGTCCTGTCCTTCTTAATGAGGAGCATCTGAGTTGGGGGTGCTAGTATTTCTTATGCTTAAACCCTTTACTTTCTTTTTTTTTTTTTTTTTTTTTTTTGGTTTTTGGGTCACACCGGGCAGTCCTCAGGGGTTACTCCTGGCTCCATGCTCAGAAATTGCTCCTGGCAGGCACAGGGGACCATATGGGGCACCGGGATTCGAACCAATGACATTTTGCATGAAAGGCAAACGCCCCACCTCCATGCTATCTCCCGGGCCCCTAAACCCTTTACTTTCAGCTTTTAAATTTCTCTCCAGTTTTGTGGAAGTAATGGACACACCTCCTGTCTCTGGCTTGGGGCTAGTCTTGATCTGATGCTATAAGATTTGTTTTTAATCTGGACTGGGTGGGTGCCCAAAGGCAAGATCCAGGAATGTGGCTTGAGTCCTGAAGTGAATGACACAGTCTGGCAACTACCCATGTACCCTATGTCCTGCTTGTGTGCTGGAACAGAGATTCCTTCAGAGCATATTGGCCATAAACTCTGGTATGGGGAACTGACTATCTGGATTATGCTCTTTAGTTTCTCATAGCAGACAAGTCATGCTACTCTCTAATCCTTAGTTTTCTCATTGTACCTCTCTCATATGTTGTGAGAGAAAAACTACATGAAAATATATGTAGAAGATCATCTGGCACATAAGACATACTCAATATTAACTATTGAGTTTTAGGAACTTTGTCATACATACCTATTTACTGCATGAACCACGCTTCCCCAGTTTACACTGGGCTTTATAGCATTCTCCTAATTTCTATTTCTGTAGGGGTGGCTGGTACTACCTGCTAATCTGGAGTCTGAGAGTCAAATTGCTGTTTACATGCCTGTGATCCCCTCCCTGTTTTCAGAGTCAGGATGGTTCCAGAGACAGTGGGCTCCCAAATGATGGCTCTCCCATCTGACCAAGGTGCTGGAGTTGATTCTGCTTCTCAAAGAAAGAATCAGGAGTCAAGCATATCTTGTTAAAAGTGAGTTTCTAGACTCCAGATTGAGGTAGTTATGGAGATTGTACCCTAAAATTTGTATTTCAACCAAGATCAAGACCCTCCCATAAGACTTGAGAATTACTACCTAGCTCTAATTAGTTTGGTCAAAATATGAAATACTCAATAAGCGAATTGTGCTGTCAGCCTCAGTCAGTCCCATCTCCATGTTCTTTGCCTGCTGCCCCGGCAGCCTGGCCTCAAGTAACACACAGAGCTGCAGGTAGGTCAGCATTTGGGTCAGAGTGTGCTGGTGAAAAATGGATAACATTGGTGAAGAGTTAAGTGTTCAAGGGGAGGGGGAGTGGACCAGTGCTACTGAAATTAAGAAGGGACAGATGAAAGTGATTAGAGAATCAGTAAAAGCTTGTGTACCTGGTCTTAAGAGGAAGGGGGCTTTTGAAGAGCAAGGAAATATTACAGTTGCTACCCCTGAAGAGTTCTTCTCTCTGGGAGACAGTGGGAGCAGGTGTCCAGGGCAGCTGTGGCATCAAGGGAGGTGGAGTCTTATTAACCAGTTATTTGGACACCCACCCTCTTCTTTTGATACTGTCAGCCTTTTATGATTAAATAGATACCCTTTCTTCAAAGTATGCTTTGATTTTATCTTTCTATTTTGGGGGTGTCTATGGGATGAAGGCTTTTCCCTTGTTTTGATTTGCTCCTCTACCTCCTCTGGAACAGCAGAGGACAGCTTGGACCCCATGTGGTCAAAGGCATGTGGGTCAGCTGGTATGCAGATAGGGTAGGAGGGAAATGTCCTGGTATGGGAAGGGATGCTGGGTGGAGAGCCTCCTTCCTTTCTCACCCTTATTTCTACATTTGCTGCCCAGTGCTCCTGTCTGCTCCAAGTGGGTGGGGGTAGGCCTTTGTAGTTAATGTGGAAGAGGAAAATCCTGGTTCCTGTCAGTGGAAGTATATAGATTTATCTGTGTTGCTTTATATCCTTTTGAGAAGTGGGCATGGAGAAAATTAAAAGTAAGTATAAATAGATTTTTTAAAATATTTTTTTTATTTTGATCATAGTGGCTTACATATCTTTCACATTAGTATTTTAGGTACATATTAACATTGAATCAGGGGAATACCCACCACCAGGTTTGCCCTCCCACCATCCCCATTCCCTTTCTGCATCCCATATCCTCCACCATCACCCCCAGACTGCTAGAGTAGGTGGTCCCCTCTTTGACTAGCTTACTATTGGTGATCATACATTTGTTTGGTCCTGGTGCCCTCCCTTGTTTCTCCCTCTATTTGAGAGGCTAAGCTAGATAAATAGAGTTATGTGGTTTTGTTTGAGGGAAAGAAAAGCCATAGAGTGGGGTAAAGATTAAGCAAAAAAAAAAAAAAGAATTAATAATAAAATAAAGTAAAGATATTCTGGAAATGGGGGAGTTCTTCTAGTGGCTATCAGCCTCAGTTTGAGAGAGGACATGAAAAATGTAATTGAAACATCAGAACAATACAAAAATAAGTGTCAAATTAGATATCCAGTGAGCCCTATACCAATAAAGAGAAGCACCATGCAATAGTCTCAGTTCTGAATTCAAATCATGCTGGAGTGAAAAGAAAAAAAGAGAGAGAGATAGAGAGAAAGATAAGTAAAATAATATGAAATACAAAAGGAGGGATCAACTTCAATATCTACACCAAAATAAGGACGTCAGAAAAAAACAATCAATCAATAAATATACATATATATAATTTTTTCCTTTTTTTTCCCCCCTGCATAGGCACAGTAACTCTAGGGGATATTATAGAAGGAATTCCCTTGACCTAGGAGATACAGGGTTTCTCCATCCCTGAAGTATACTGTCATGGGATTAACTATAGACTCCTTGCATGATCATTTACTCTACCCTCGGTGCTTTTGTGCTGTATGGAAGCCTTCTGTTTCGTCATGGATGGTAAAATCAGACCTCTGTATCTAGAGATCTTGGTGACTGTGCAGCTCAAAGAATGGAGCTTATGATGAAGGCTTTCTTAGTGGTTCTAGCAGTTCTGCTTCTTCAGTGTTGTTGTAATTCATCTTCTGTAGTTGGTGTTCTTGGTCATTATGTTGCTCCTAGGGTGGAGCCTGGGGCAGAGTCTTTCTTTATGTTTCTGAAAGATCTGTTCACTTTCAGTTGTCTCATTCAGACCTCTGGAATTGGAGATTTTGTTTGTTTAACAGATTGTAGACCAAAAGCTAGGTTATAGCTTTTTGTTGTTGTTGTTGTTGTTGTTGGTCCCAGGATGCATACTGTCCAGTCCTGGTTGTCACAACCAGTCATCTGTATATAGCAATCTTGGTTTTTGCACTGATCAAAGGGTGACATGTCTTCTGATTTTGTCTTATCGTTGGCTGGTGAGGCAGGATAACTTGCTCTTAGATCTAGTTGTTCCCATTTCCTCGTTGTCATGTTGTCAATTTAGCACTGGTGAATGTTGGCATCCGAGTAGCATTATGAATGCCCTGAAGGAGACTTGGTTCCTGGAGCTGTTGTTGAGAACTCTGTCGTTTATATGTCTGGGATCCAGGAGTCCAGGTTGGGTAGTCAGTGCCTATTTCCCTGGATTCTAGGATGGTTCCCCATGACATACATTCAGGGTGGGAGATGTCCCTGTGTCATAAAAAAATATAAGTTCTTATCCCTAGTAGATAAGAGCTTGTTTATACACGTAAAAATTTCCCCTATTTTTAATGTGCCTTTGCAGAAGGAGTGGTGCTACATTATATAGTTGGTGTATTTGAGGGTTGGGAGAAGAAAATAGACCCGTGACAAAAACGGAAAATATACATGCTCAGCAGAATCTAAAGAAAAGAGTTCCTTAAAAGAAAGAAAAAAAGGATTGAATAAAAGACCTAATGAAAGGAATAAGGTGGGGCCGGGAGGAATAGCATGGAGGCAGGGCGTCTGTCCTTCCTGCGAAAGGATGGTGGCTCATTGCCCGGCACTCCACATGGTCCCCCATGCCCATCTGGGGCAACTTCCGAGCACAGAGCCAGGAGCACCCTCTAAACGCTGCCAGCTGTGACCTAAAAAAGCACAATAGAAAAAAAAAACACAGAGTAGATGGGGCCAGCGAGGTGGTGCTAGAGGCGAGGTGTCTGCCCTGCAAGTGCTAGCCAATGAAGGACCGTGGCTCAATCCCCCGGCATCCCGCATTGTCCCCTCAAGCCATGGGCAATCTTTGAGTGCTCAGTCAGGAGCAAACTCTAAGCATCAAAACATGCGTGGCCTGAAAAACCAA
>PVKC010018343.1:0-19685 GCA_004027635.1 Crocidura indochinensis
ATAGCATGGAGGTAAGGCATTTGCCTTTCATGCAGAAGGACAGTGGTTCGAATCCCGGCATCCCATATGGTCCTCTGTGCCTGCCAGGGGTGACTTCTGAGCCAGGAGTAACCCCTGAGCACTGCCGGATGTGACCCAAAAACCCCCCCAAAAATAAAAAAATAAAAAAATAAATAAATAAATTAAGGACTTGTACACAAGATTTGAAAACATGAAATGCATTAGGAGAAAACAAAGGTTGCATGTTTGTTGACATCATCGTCAATGATATTTTTATGAACTTTGAAACCAAAGCATAAGTAAGTGAGATTCCAGCTACAAGATTCTTCATGGTTAAACCAATGATAAGATATAAAAGGGAACCCTCTGAATGCTAAAAGAAAATTGCTAGTCACATATAGACGTATTTATCTGACAAGATATTTATTGATATCCAAAATTTATAAACAAGTTGTACAAATTAATGACAATAAAACAAACCATTTCAAAAAACGGGCAGATGATCCAAATAAACATGTTTTTTTTTGGGTTTTTGGGCCACACCCGGTGACGCTCAGGGGTTACTCCTGGCTATTCACTCAGAAGTCGCTCCTGGCAGGCACGGGGGACCATATGGGGAACCGGGGGATCGAACCGAGGTCTGTCCTAGGTTAGCACAGGCACCTTATCTCCAGCGCCACCGCCCGGCCCCCCCAAATAAACATTTTAACCCAAAACATATGTTGATGACTAGTAGAAAAATTTTCATCATTACTTATATCATTTAGGGCAATGTGAACCCAAACCATAAAGAGATATCACCTTAAACCATAAAAATAACTGAAAAGATAAGAAAGGACAATTGATAGGGGCTGTAGAAAAAGAAAAACCCTTTGAACTGTTGGCAGAATGTAAAATAGTGCAACCACTACTGAAACCGGGATGGAGAATTTCCTCAAAAATTAAGAATAGAAGTTCCATATTATTTGGCTGTTCCACTTGTGATGATTTATCTAAGATATATGAAAATGAATTAAAAATGGGGCCTGAGAGATAGTATGGAGGTAAGGCATTTGCCTTACATGCAGAAGGTCAGTGGTTCAAATTCTGGCATCCCATATGGCCCCCTGAGCCTGCCAAGAGTGATTTCTAAGCATAGAGCCAGGAGTAACCCCTGAGTGCTGCCAGGTGTGGCCCAAAAACAAAACAACAACAACAACAAAAAAAGAAAATGAATTAAAAAGATGTGTGTGCCCTGTGTGTTGCAGTTATATAGTCAGGTTATGAAAATAATTTTATATCTCATTGATGAATGAGTGTATAAAGAAATGTGGCTTACTTACACAATGGACTATGCACTATTCAGATCTAATTGAAGATGAAATGTTGCTGTTGGTGACATGGATGAATCTTGAGATGTGCACACTAAGTAAAACAAGCCAGAAGGACCGAAATCACAAACACATATGTAATCAAAACGCTTAAATTAAAAAAAAAATGGGGGAAAAAAAAAGAAAAAAAAATAAGGCCTCCCAATTCTTACCACAGGCTGTGTTCCTCACACGGACTGTATAGAAAAAGGAGGTACAGTAAACGCACCCTATATACACTTCAACCCAGACCCTTGCCTGGTCTGGATTGGAAATTGGGGACAAAAAAAAAAAAAAAACAACAAGCCAGAAGGAGAGAAACAGTATGATTTTATTCACATTTAGGAGATAAAGCAAACAGAAAACCAAAAATGAACTAATATATTATATAAAAATATAATTGTCACCAAAAAGAATGATGGGATATAGGTAAGATTATTTGTTTTTTTTGTTTGTTTGTTTTTTGGTTTTTTTGGTTTTTGGCTCACACCCGGCAGTGCTCAGGGGTTACTCCTGGCTCCATGCTCAGAAATTGCTCCTGGCAGGCACGGGGGACCATATGGGGCACCGGGATTCGAACCAATGACCTTTTGCATGAAAGGCAAACGCCCTACCTCCATGCTATCTCCCGGGCCCCAGGTAAGATTATTTGTATGGTAATAGATAGAAATGACTTTTGATGGGGATAATCATGTAATCAATATAGGTGTTAAATTATAATGATATATATATACCTGAAATCTAGACAATCTTGGAAATCAATGTTATTGAAAACTTTTCACAATGTATGTAGGACTTGTAGCTGGCAAACTGCTGCTACTCCCCTTTGTTCAGTTTCTCATGTAGAAGAGCTAATGTAAGACACAGAATTCATATTTCCAACAAGTGCCCAGGTGTTACTGATGCTGCTAGTTGAGGGTTCAAATTCACAGACTACATTAGACATGGGTTTTTAATTTTTTTTGGTTGGCATTCTGTGAGTTATAATACTGTTATTGATTGTTTTCCATGCACATAGTTTAAATGCCACACCCATCACCGGAGTAACAACTTTCTCCCCTATGGGCTCCTATGACCCTCCCTTTCATCTTCCATCATCCCTACAAGCCAATTGTGTACATCAGTTTTCTCATTGTGTTGCCTTTGGTCCTTTGTTGCTGCTACCTTACTTACTGTGTGTCTTTAAGCCCCACACATGAATGAGATCATTCTACTTCATTCAGCATGATATCTTCTTCTTCCATCCATGCTATTGCAAATTGCATGATTTTGTTCTTCTTAGAGCTGCATAATATTGCACATTATGTTGGACTCCGTATTGCATTATGTTGCATAGTACTGAACAATTTCTTGATCCATTAATCTATAGTTGGGCATTTTGGTTGTTTCTATAGTCTAGACATGGGTCTTATGACTCATGTACATATATTTAGAAAAAAATGAACCTCTCATCAGCTGGTTCTTAGGGTTCTTTAGGGTTGAAAATTCTTCGCCTACCAGGCAGCTGATTAAATTAGAGGATACAGAGATTCTCAGGCCCTGTTGTGCCAAGGGCAACTAGAGCTTCCTGGTGATGTGTAGGGGCATCCAGTGTCATTCTTGGTGATACCTTAGGCCCTTCAAAGGTACATCTGGAAATGTCTCAGTCTGTGCAGTACCAGGGAACAAACCAGGTTGGGTGCACACAAGACAAATCTTTAAGCTCTGTACTATCTACCAAGTCCTGTTTTTTTTTTTTTAACAGAAGATTTTGAAAATAAGTAAAGTAGAAGAGAAGCTATAGGTGTGTTAAAGAGCCTATCTAGGGTAATGGTATTAATCATCTCACTACAGTGAATAAAGTTTCTAATTACAGGGTTTATGAGGAAGGCAAAACTCTACCAGTTCTTAGCTATGACTAATTATGAAAATCATCTAAGCAGCTTTAAAGCCACAATTTAGCTCCTGCTCTTCAGCCTCATTCCTCCCCCCACTTCTCCCCCACCCCAGTGGAGGCTGAAGCTGAGTATATTTGAGCCTTCGGGCAATTCTATGCTGAGCCAGGTGAGGAAGCACTATTCTATCCCACAGTTCTCCAACTTCAGCCAGCTCAGAAGTTGCCTGCTGCCTGTAAAAACATGCATTCCTGAATCCCACCATCAGGATTCTTGTGAAATCACTCTGCTCTAATTCTACTGGAGAGTTTTTAACTAGGCCTCGGTACTTTCTCTTCAAGATATTTTCTTTATTCAGCATTCTCTCTTTTACTTCGAAGGCCTTCAGCTTTAGGACACCCCACCCTGGAGGACTTTTTTTCCCTCTATTTCCATCCTGACCCCCAGGAATCTTGTTTAGTAAAGAAGAAGGATGAGGAAAGGCTAGCTATAGAAAGCCGCTAATTCTTTAAAAATGCTTTCCAAATGTGCCATTAAAAAGTCATTATTTCATCATTTTCTCATTCTTCTATCTTCTATGAAGCCTACTGTTTGCTGGCAGGAAACTTCACTATTAATTGTTGGACACTTATGGCACTCCACCTTCAAGATTCTGTGGAAAGAAGCTCAATTAATTGCAAATTATAAGTGAGAACATTTTTGTCATGTGTCCTTTCTTTTGTAAAGCTCCCTACCCTGTACTCAAAAATTATTTAGAACTTCTATTAAATTGTTGATAGAGGTGCTGGAGCAGTGGTGCAGCAGTGGTAGGGCATTTGCCTTGCACGTGGCTGACCTAGGACAGACCGAGGTTTGATTGCCCCGCATCCCATATTGTCCTACGAATCAGGAGCAATTTCTGTCTCCAGAGCAAGGAGTAATCCTTGAGCCATCAACAGGTGTGCCCCCCCAAAAGAAATAAAATATAAATTCTTGATAGATTATGCATTAATTTGAGAAGTCTTGATTAAAAAAATGCTTATTTCCTTTATTGTATCTGGTATCTTTGGTTTTCTTGACTTTGATAATATGGAAAAGAAATTCCAATGAAATTATTAGAGGAATTTTCCATTCCACCCTCTTCTATCATTCTTGTTTTAAAAGAATGCTATGGTTCATTATATTCTGTCACTTTAAAAACTGTATTAGTTTGGGAATGTTGCACTTGTGAAGGGGGATATTCTTTACATGACTGAAACCCAACTACAATCATATTTGTAATCAAGGTGTTTAAATAAAGATATTAATTTTAAAAAAGATAAGTTGTATAAAAACTCAAAAAAAGAGAAAATAGATTAGAAGGAAATCCACCAAAATTCTACAAATGTTTGTAACTGATTAATAGCATTACAGGGAGTTGTTTTCTTTAATATGCTTTTTATACTCTTGATAATAAGCATAAATAGGTATGCATATGTATTACTTTATAAACATACAGAAAAATTTATATTAGTTAATTAATTAGAAAAATTAGACCACATCATTTCCCTCCCGCTCACACAATCTCCCAACTGCCACTCCACAAATGTAATTCAGACTGTATTTTTGAGAACCAGTGACCTGAAGAGTGGAGTCAGAGAGAAACTGTGTCTTGGAATCCTTTTGTGTGACCTGTGAGAACAGGATTCTTATCTGCAAATGGTCTCACTAACATCTTGAACTATGACCAGGGGTGGTCCAGTTCATGTCAAGGTTTTATAGGGGACACACTCAAAATATAATTCTATGGTTGGTGACAGAAGACTTACATTTATATGTTCTTGTTTGTCTGTTCCATAAAGTCAGCATGGACCCAAATGACCATAGGTCTCAGAACAGCTATAGGGGAAATTTGGACTCTTTTCCAAAGACTTTTCTATTGGCGAAATAGAGGGAGGCAATTCTTTAACCCTCAGTAAGTGTTGGCACCAAACACATACAGATGTGTTAGTGACCATATCTCCTATGTGGAGAGCTTAGAAAATGACAATGAGTTGAAGAGGAGATAGATCCCACAGTTTCTATGTCAGAACTGTTCTGTAGTATCTTGGAATTACTTAGGAATCTTTGTGAGTCTGTGAGCTACCTTAGTAGCGATCTAACAAACAAGTCAACCTGCTTATTTAACGAAGAATATCTGAGTTGGGTGGACCTCTGACTAAACTGATTTCATTTTTTTTAGCTTTTTTTTTTTAAATCAGACTGATTTCAATATCACCTCTGATATTATGAAAATGGCATGAAGGGCTATGTGGGGAATTCACAATCTGGTACTTAATTCTCAGTAAATCAAATAAATAACAATATTCATTTATTTATTTAATTTGATCTTTTTGGATCATACCCGGTGGCCCTAAGGGGTTACTTCTGGCTTTGTGCTCAGAATTTGTTCCAGGCAGACACAGCAGACCATCTGGGATGCCAGGATTCAAATTGCCATCTGTCCTGCCTTGGCTGCATTCGAGACAAATGCCCTACTGCTCTGCTATTTCTCCGGTCCCAATATTTTAAAATTTCCTTTGTAAGTGAGCAGGCACTGGAAACTCCATCTTGTTCTCAACAGAATTCTTAGATATATTTTTGGCCTTTGCCTATGCTTTTCTCTGAATGATTCTATGGTAGAGCCTGGAGAGAATACAGGGATTAAGGTACTTATCTTGCATTTCAGTGACCCCAGCTTGCATCATTGGCACTACTTATGGTTCTCAGATCACTATTATGGGTCACTCCTTAGGATAAAGCCAGAAATAACAGCTGAGCACTGCTGGGTTGGGCCCCCAAACAAAACAAAACAAAAATAATAAATAATTGTATTAACTTGTAATTAGTGTTCAAAAAAGAGCCAGCCACTTATGAGAAGAAAAACAAAACAAATAAAGGATAGCAGATTCCTGATGACATCGCCTAGACCACCCAAAGGTCAAACTCAAGGCCAATATGTTACTACATCACAATTTTATCTTGTGTTCTGTAAAGGTCAGCATGTCCCGTTTAATTTATCAAATTACTCAAGCCAGTCAGAAGTGGCATAATTGAAACCTCTCCCACCACTAGCCCATTAATCCTTTCTGCTTTTGCCCACTTTTTCATTGGCCCTTTATAAATCTTGAACCCTAACCTCAGAGTAAGATGTTCTGAGACAGCAAATCCACCATCTTTGGAAACTAATACCTGAATTAGTCTGTTTTTCTCCAACCAACCAATTTTTGTCTCTTGAATATTGACCTTCAAGTGATAAGTTGTAACCCCACACCTATTCTTTGTGTAACCTTATCTACAAGAAAGACCCCCCCCCATTTGTGGGAGGGGCCTTGGAAAGGTTAAATAAGACCTTTGACCGAAAGGGCAGGGGAACTTTGAATTTACCTGGATGGAGGTCAGAGGAGAGATGGCTGAATGGAATCTAAGTCGCAGGGCAACTTAAGAATAGCATGTGCTTAAATAGGTTTATGATATAGGCCACACATGTTGGCCAGGGCAAATAACGATGTCATCTCTCTGGAAGCCTACCTGTGAGTGAGTTCTATATCTGCCGCTCTCCTGGACCCAGATACCCACCAGCTGAAGGGGGTTGCAGAGCCACGTGGCCTGGGATGGCAGAGAAAGGCACCTCCATGTGTCCACCACCATCCAAGCCCATTCCTAAGGGCTGTCTTACTACAATAAGCAACTGGACTCATTTAACAAAGTAACACTTTTAAACTGATGACAAATCAGGATTTCAAGATTTATGAAGAAATTTATTATAATCTGTAGGGATATTTCATATTTTCAAAGGCATAAATTACTGATACCCCCTCAATAACAGTATTGTAGTCCACAGTGTCTAAAAATGGGGAGATAATATTTGTTACAGAGTTAAGAAGGGGAGAATGCAAGGGGAGGGCAGGAGAGAAATTTGGGACATTGGTGATGAGAAGTGTACACTGGTGAAGGGTCAATCATGAATTATTTTATAACTATATCACAATGGTGATTCAATTAAAATTTATTTAAAAATCAATATTTTTAAAAAGTATAAAATAGGGTTAAATCCACTCCAAAATTTGAAAATGCCCTCAAATATTGATAAGTAGCAAAAATTCTGGTCATCATATAAATAGCTTTCAATTAGCTTCAGAATTGTCAATTAGTGAAGCACATATGAATGCATTTTATATAGATTTAAAATAAAATTATTTTAAAACTTATTAAGTCTTTACATCCTTTGAGATGTAGTTTTAATGATAATCTGTATAGAATGGTTTTCCTCTAATGTCTGATTTCTGCCATTTTGTTTTATTATAAATGATATATTTATTTGCTCATGTGCCTTTAACAACAAAATAATTTACTTTTAATTGTTTAATCAGGTTGTAACTAGATAGCTCAGGATGATTTCTATAGACTTGTTATATTCTGCAATAATAATAATATATCCAAAATCATTTTGCTTTTTAACTCTAACTTGATTTTTAATTCTTTTTTTTGTTTGTTTGTTTGTTTTTGGGTCACACCCGGCGGTGCTCAGGTGTTACTCCTGGCTATCTGCTCAGGAATAGATCCTGGCAGGCTTGGGGACAATATGGGACGCCTGAATTTGAACCAACCACCTTTGGTCCTGGGACGGCTACTTGGCTGCTTGCAAGGCAAATGCCACTGTGCTATCTCTCTAGCCCCTGATTTTTAATTCTTTGCTATTTTGACTACTCTTCATTTAAAAATTTTTATCTTTGTTTTTGTACCATACCCAGAGGTGTTCATCCCTGGCTCTAACTAACCTCAGGGATCACTCTTGGTGGTGCTCAGATGATGATATAGTATGCTGAGTATACCCATATTGACCTTGTGAAAGGCAAGTCTGTTGTACTATCATTCTGTCCCCTTCATTTAAAATTTTATTGAAGTTTAGGATAACATGGTTTAAATAGTGCTAATGATATGGTTTTATATACAAAGTTACTATACCCAAGTGCAAGACAGTCCACCACTGATCTTATGTTACCTCTTTATTCCCTTCCACTCTCTCCTCATTACTTGGTAACCTGTTTTGTAATACAACACCAAGAGTAAACATTCATCTGTTACTGGATATTTGGATGATTTTCATATCCTGACTATTTTACTAAGTGCTACAATGAGCATTGGTGTGCAAATATATTTTTGAATTAGTATTTTTATATCTGGGCAGATGCCAAGAAGTGAATAACTTGACATGTGGAATCTCTAGTTTTACTTTTATTCTAGTTGGCGGGGGGGGGGGGAATAATCACACCTAGTGATGCTCAGGGGTTGCTTCTGGCTCTGCATTTAGAAAATGCAGAAATTTCTCCTGGCAGTGCTTAGGGGAACAGTATGGGATACAGGGGTTAGTGTCTGGGTTAACCATGTGTATGTTAAGTGCTTTACCCTATGTGCTATTTTTCTTGGGCTCCAGATATCCTTTTTTTAATGAGAAAGAACTAGCCTACATTGGTATTCATTGTAGAGTAAGCAGTGAAAGAGCACTAGGATCAAGTTTAGCTTCATCCATGCTCACCCTGAAGATACAGTAAAAGATAACTGAGTTTCAACTTGTTTTGATACCCAGGACATTATCTTCCTATAAACCCAGGAAAGCCTGCTGGGCAAAAGGGTATGCAACTGCTTTAAGTGTGAAGAAAACAGAAAAGTAAATGTGATAGTCAGAATTCAGGACTGGCAGAAGCTGAAAGAAGACAAAGCAAGAAAAGAATTAATCAGATGCCCAAAGGCCAAGAAACCATGAGTATGCAGGGCTTAGAAGTAAAGAGGAGAAACAGAGAAGCAGATACAGAAGCAGAGATCTAGAAAAATCACCTCCAAGAACATTGAACGACCAGGAGCAGGGAACAAACGACACTTGAGGTTGAACTAGTCGAGCAGCCAGGGGCCAAAGCCCTGCCCTTGCGTCCATTAAAGGAACCCAAGTAGCCTTTCCCATTATAAGCAAGAAAGGCATCATCCCTCATAGGAGTAAGGACCTTCCAGAAATGGGTTCCTGATTTCTTGGGAAGTTCTCTGTCTGGAGTGTCACTGCAGATTCTATAATGCCGCCTAACGAGACTGCCTGACTTGGGCTTTCTTTTTGTTCTAGGGTTGACGTCTTTTTTGAAATAGGCCTTTTGCCATGGAAAGCATAAAATTCTACCTGAATATAGGTGCAGGAGTCTGTATACAGGTACGGAGACAGTTTGTCTCTCTAATTACTAGGAGGAATCTCAAAGACCATCTACCTATGTCTTTCTACTCCCCTAACAATTTTGTGCTTACAAGTTATGGGCCAGTTATTGTTGCCATTTGCATCTTTCCATGCCCTGTAAATAAATTGGGGTGAATGTGAATCAGTGGAGACCTACACCTTCAATTAGGAGGTAACAACCAAGTAACATTAAATATTTACATTCTAATGTAAATTCCATAGAGTCAAGGATTATCATAGAATGCTTTATTGGTTTTCTTTCATTCCTGAGTGATTTGTCAAAGGGGAGTAGATCCTAATTTACTAATTATTTCTCCCCAAAAATGTACCGTATTTTCCGGCATGTAAGATGACTTTTGAAATGGAAAAAAAGTCTACCGAAAATCGGGGGGGGGGGTCGTCTTATATGCCGAGTATATCCCGAAAAACATTTCGATATGCCACTAAACGAAAATCGTCTGGATATTGCCACGAAACGAATTTTCCAACTCGATCCTGCACCAATCACTGCAAGGCTGCTCGGATCGCCTGATGCATGCAAATGAGACAATGTTCTGAACCCGAATCTACACTGTCAAAAGCCTGCTCAGGTTGGCCAGAGTCAGAGAGGAAGTCTAAAATTAGGGGGTCGTCTTATACACTGGAAAACACGGTATTATAATTAGACCTGATATGTGATCTACTATTAACCTATTCCTCACTTTCACACAAAGTATATTCAGCAAAGCGTAATCTTCAGCTTAAGCACTTCTGGAACTTTATTTGTTCATTAAAGACATGAGTGGCTTCTTTGCTAGATTAAAGCTTTACAATAGTGGAAGAATATTCCTCCATGTTCATAAAGCAACAGCCATCTTTATGACTCGGTTTTGAATTTAATCTCCATTGATCACTTTTTCACCATTATAACTGTAACTTTAGACCAGAGGTTAGCAAAATATGTCGTATTTGTTTTTGTATGGACCAATTAAAAATGTCTTTTACATTTTTTAATTGTTTATAAATAAGCAAAAAAGAGAATAGTATTTCAAAGAAAGCTAAATTTTGATGTATGTGTATATAAGTTTGGGGGGGTCCAACAACAGCAATTTTTTTTTTGTGTATTACCTAGATCTGCTTTTGGCTGCAATGGTGGAGATAAGTAGTTATGACAGAGACTATAAAGCCTGCATTTCCTAATCTTCACATTTTCTGACACTTTACAGAAAAAGACTTCTGCCTTCTACTCTACTTAATCAACATAACAATAAAGCAAACCCTCATTTGTAGACTCCTAAATCAAATACTCTCACAAAGCACTGTTGGGATTCCAGTTCAACTCTATAATCCCATCTTTACCCCATTTATTATCTCCTAGTGGTTTCAAACAACAACATATTTAAGTTCTGGACTGGAGAGATAGCACGATGGTAGAGCGCTTGCCTTGCACATGGCAAACCCAGGACAGAACCTGGTTCAATTCCCGGCATGCCATATGGCCCCCTAAGCCTGCTAGGAGTGATTTCTGAACAGAGTCAGGAGTAACCCCTCTATGCCGCCACTGGGTGTGACCCCAAAATAAACAAACAAAAAATTCAAGTTCTAAACAAGAAGCGTGATTTGGCCCTTTTTGGTACTTTTAGGATATCAATGCATCAGGTATTTCACCAGAGTCCTGGAATTTCACAACTTATTCCTCTTAGACTTTTGGAAATGGTTCACTCTTTAATCTGCACTCCTTCTAATTCTGTCTGTATGATCCTCTCAGAAGAACAACCAGTGTTTTTCAGTGGTGAGGATTAGAACACTAGATTGTTTTTTTCTAGCAGAAATACATAATATTCATATTTTCTGAGTTATAAAAAAGGCATTGTCATATTTTCAAATATTTAAAAGGAATAGTATTGGGGCCAGGGCAATAGTACAGTGTCTTGCATAAGGCTGACTAGTATTCTAACCCCAGCACTCCACATAAGGCTCCTGAGTCCCTCCAGGAGTGCCCTGAATATAGAGCCAGAAATAAGCCCTGAGTACTTTTGAGTGTGCCCTCCTCCCCCCCCCAAAAAAAAACCAAAAGCAAGGAATAATATAATTTCAAATTTCCAGCATAAATCATTCATTACTCCATATTCAGTTAGAATGTATTTTACTGGATAAAAGTAAAATCACTTCTAGAAGCTGCGATACTAATAATATCTATTTTATCCTGAAATGTTACTGCATTCTGAAATGCAGATGGCACCAAAAAATGAGAATTAGTACTCTTCCTTAATATCATTAGTAAATGCTTTTCATACATTTGCTCTACTCGTTTCTCTATTAATGTTGGAACGTGTTTTTTTTTTTTTGTTGTTCTTATTAAAATCTGCTAAGTTGGAAATGTTTTCTAAGCAGGATTCAATATAAAATGCCAATATGTTGAACATATATGCACTTGCATATAAAAAAAGCACATGTGTCTAAAAGGAATTGTGAACAAATCTGAAATCTAAAAAACTATTCTAGGAAGCAAGTGTTGTAGCTTATTTGTCATATAAAAATTCTGATGATTGAGCAGGGCGTAGGCGTCTGCCTTTCATGAGCTAGCCTAGGAAGGACCATGGTTTGATCCCCTGGCATTCCATATGGTCCCCCAAGCCAGGGGTGATTTTTGAGTGTATAGCCAGGAGTAACCCTGAGCATCACAGGGTGTGGCCCAAAAACAAACAAATTCTGATAATTATTATTTAGGTAGTAGAGTCACACAAGATATAAGCATTCCAAAAGTAAAGATGACAGGATTGTCTCTCTCTCCACACCCAGTGACACTCAGGGGTTACTCCTGGCTATGCGTTCAGAAATCACTCTGGACTTGGGGGACCATATGGGACGCTGGGGGGTCGAACAGTGGTCCGTCCTAGGTTAGAGCATGCAAGGCAAACACCCTACAGTTTGTGCCACCACTCCAGACCCAACAGGATACTCTCTAAGCTGAAATATACAGTTTGTGAGATTTTTTTGTTTGTTTGTTTGTTTGTTTGTTATTTTGGTTTATGGGTCACACCCGGCAGTGCTCAGGGGTTACTCCTGGCTCCATGCTCAGAAATTGCTCCTGGCAGGCACGGGGGACCGTATGAGGCACCGGGATTCGAACCGATGACCTTTTGCATGAAAGGCAAATGCCTTACCTCCATGCTATCTCCCGGGCCCCTAAATTTGGGGTTTTTTTTTTTGTTTGTTTGTTTGACAGTTTGTGAGATTTTGCACATTTTTCACTAAGTAAAATTAGTCTCAAGCTTACTCTTTATTTTTTCCTGCTAAAACAGTCTTAAATTCTCATTTCTACCCTTAATTTACTTGGTCATGGACACCTTCCCTCATACTAGAGTACTTGCCAAAAAAGCATTTTTATCCATTCATAGCCTTGTGATTAATTGGGTTCACTAATGTTAAGGTGGGGTCAGAGAGATAGTACAAAAGTTAAGGTATTTACCTCGCATGCTGTTTCTGTAGTTGCAACCTTGGTCCAAGTCTGGTTATTGTATATGATTCTGGGAGCACTGCCAAGCTGGGTCCATAAGCACAAAACCAAGTGTGGCCACACACCCTTCAAAACAAATTCCCAAGGTGGTACAACAAAGTAATTTTGAGTTGTTAAGATTAATTTATTGCTTTAGGCCCAAAGGCAGTTGGCTAATTGCTAATGATGGTCTGTATCCTAGCACATACCATTTGATACTATTCAAGTGCATATATATATACATATATATATATATATATATTAACTTTCTCAAACTATGAAACAGGTGATAGTGATATGCTCATTTTACAGAAGAGAAAATATGACACAAAATGATTCAAGTACTAAGTAAATGGCAGAACCAGGATTCATAGCCAGAGATCATGATTTGTTTGTAATAACTATGCATTCAATACCTTTTTTGCTTGTACGTGCATTAAAAAACAACAACTCAGAGTTAGAGAGATAGTACAGTACAGGTATGGTGCTTGCCTTGCATGCTTCTGATTCGGGTTTGACTCCTGACACTCCATCCATATAGTTCCTCTAAGCATCACCAGCAGTGATTCTTGAGTGCATAATAGAAGTAAACCCTGATACCACTGGGCATGGCACGATTCCCCCGGTCTGTGCCAAAAAGAAAAAGGAAAAAAAGAAAACATTTATTAAACACTTGTGCTCATTAGATTGAAATAGTTCCCAGAAAAATATTTCTTCATAAATAAAAAGAAGTGCTTCAGTGGTTTTGGACTACATAGATTTGCATTTTTATGCTTTAAAAGAAATGATTTTTATTTATTTTAGTGCCTCCAGCAAAAAGAATTAACTCTCAGCTCCTGATCTATGTTTCCAGACAAAAATTGCTAGGGAAGGAACATATGTGTATACTACCAAAACTCATACAAGTTAACATGGAGAACTTTGAAGAACTTGTTATAATGTGTTGAAATGTTCATAGTTTAGCTTAGCCAATCTCTCATTTGAGTGTTTTGGTAGTTCTATATTGAACTGGACTCAGATTAAGAAGCAGAAATTTCGTATCATTTGAGTCCAAAGAAAAGACCTTGACTTCTATTATAAACAACAGAAACTGAGTATATATTTTTAACTTTATTGACCAGGTTCCTTTCTTTACTAGCTTCACAGGCAGAGGGAATAGACTAAATTTTATTTCAAAATCACAAATAATTTATCCCTCCTATTGGTTAGGAGGATGAATTCTGATGTTTATTTTCCTTTTCCCTCCCCGAATTGCTCTTGTGGCTGACTGGGTGGGGGGGGTGGTGGTCATGCATGTTCTGCTGTGGTGCTCACACATTTGGTTGTGACACTAGATGGATAGTACACACAATAAAATGTGAATACAAATTCTCCAGGGATCATACCCACTTAGTTGTCATACACGTTCTGGTGGTAGTACATACTGGGGTAACTGTGGTGCCCACACACAGTGGAATACCATACATGCCAGGGGTTGAAAACCTGGCCACTTCTTGCATATATTTATTTGTACTGCTAGCAAACTTATGCACACTTTTTAGGTACAGCACTTTTTGTTTTGTTTTGTTTTGTTTTGTGGTCACACCAGGCAATACTCAGCAACTATTATTCTACTCAGCAATAACTCTTGGCAGTGCTCAGGGGACTAATTGGGATGCTGGGATCAAATCCAGGTCAATAGCGTGTGAGGCAAGCACTCTACTCACTATACTCTTTCTCCAGATTCATTTTTGGTTCTCTTACACATTTAGCCATAGAATGAGAATCACATGCTGTGTGCACTGGAGTCTCACACAGAATAGTCACTAGGACATTATTCAATACATATGAACAGCATTGGGAATCTAACTCATAATCTCACAAGCCATGGAATTAACTTCTGCACCTTAAAGAGCCTTAAGTAGAATCCTAGAGATTTGACCCAAAATCTGGAAAAAAGGCAAAACTTCTGTAAAGAGTCCTTTACAGTCTTGACACTGCCTATGATAGGTGAGTAGGTTATCTAGTCTCTTACTTTTATTCTATAATTAAAAAAAAACCTAGAAATTAACTTTCCTTGACAATCTGGGGAGGCATGGTGATGAAGTAGAGACCTTCTGAGCTTGTTTGAAATAGCTTTATTGAGTCATGAGATTACCAATGTAGTCTTGACTGTTGTGTCAGACAGAAAGAAGACTTGGGACAACCTCACTCTCTTTTTAAAAACAACTTTATTCAAAAAAAAAGAATTAACATACCATAAAAGTCTACACCAAAGTGTACAATTCAATGGTTTTAGTATGTTCATCAAATTATGCTCTACATTCATCATCAAAATAAAATTTAAATCATTTTTTTTCATTATCTTAAAAGTAGGTCTCACATTCTTGGACATTACCCCACAATTTTTTTCATGCTCCAGTCCTGGAAACTACTAATCTATTTTTTGACTCTCTAGATTTGCCTATGTTGGATATTTCCTACAAAATGACTCATAGAGTGAGTGCCTTTCTGAACCTGACTTCATTCATTCTTTACAATATTTTAAGGCTTCTGTATGTTGCAATGTGCATTGCCATCTCATTTCTTCTTATAGCTGAGAATATTTCATTGGATAGACAATTCACATTTTCTTTTCTTTTCTTTTTTTAATATGGAATGCTTCACGAATTTGCGTGTCATCCTTGTGTAGGGACCATACTAATCTTTGTATCGTTCCAATTTTAGTATATGTGCTGCCGAAGCGAGCACAACAATTCACATTTTCTTTATCCATTATTTATAAACTTTTGGTCTGTTTTTGCCTTTTGGCAGCTGTAACTAGTCCTACTATGAATACTCATGGCAAGTTTTTTGAGTAGACATATATTTCCTCACTTGGCTATATACTAAGAATTAGAATCACTGAGTCATAGGCAAATTCTCTCCTGAGGGATCTTAATATCTGCCAGGATGTTTCCTGAAGAGGATGCTTTGTTTTATGATACAATAAGCAATGCATGAGTCTTACAATTCCTATACATCCTCATCAACACTTATTATTGTCTGTCTCAACAGTCATCCTTGTAGGTAGGAAGTAGCATTTTATTGTAGTGAAATGTTTTGTATTTCCCTGATGGTTAATCACAGGGAACATTCTTTTTATGTATTTATTAACTATCTGCATAACTTATTTGAAGAACATCTTATACATACATGATATTTCTTTCCACTTCATGGTTTTATTTATTATATTGGGGGATAATGTTGTAGGAATTTGTGCCACTTCAAATATGTTACCACACAACACATCACCAAGTTGTCAATAATCCTCCATGGATGCTCTCAAGAGAAAAGCTATCGCAACTCCATACTTCATCACTGGTATTGCACTATAATATGCAACCTTCTTATAGTACACAACCTCTACCAATCAGGAAAGCAGATAATAAAATCTCTGAATCAGTCAATGGCTAATTGCATTAATAAAGTTTTACTTTTAATAGGGTTCATAATTTCAATAACGACTCAAATCAAGTTCAAGGTCCATAGAGGACCTTCCCTCAGATCTAATTAACTTTTCCAAAGGTAATACTGCTGGATAATGACTCAGAACAAAGTTCATAATGGAGAATAAGAAGAAACATTCAAGATAAAAAAAGTAAATAAAACAGGCTGCATATACTTATGATTCAGAGCCCTTCAAAAGCCAAAGACTGAACTCCACAATTTTTCTGGCATAAGTCCTAGTTAATCCTTGGTAAGTTCATTGGTTAACCCAAAGAACTCATTCTCCCAGTGACATAAAAAATAATTGTAAGGGAGGAGGACAAGTGGTTTAAAAGATAGTACAGGGGTCAATGCACTCGCTTTGCATGCAGTAGCCTTGGCTCAATTCCTGGGAGCACATCCTTGAGCAGTCCCTCAGCTACTTCCAAATATTTCCCAGAAACTCCAAACTCATTATTTAAAAAAGACAAAAATTTAAAAAGAAATTAAAAATGGAGGACACAGCAGAGAGCAGTCGTTATTTCTTTCACCCATTTAACTATTTAATTTTGAAATATGTCCCTACCACTAACTTATTGACTTGTGCATTTTGGCATGACAGTTTAACCTGTAAACTTTAGGGAACTTCGTGTGAGATCCATTAGGGTCATATCCAATGGTTAAACATCAAAAGCCAAATTCTAAGGGCATAATCTGTATTTAATCAACGCTGACCTTGAAAATCCTTCAAATAGAATATCAAGCAAAGTTATAAGATAAGATTTTGGTATGGTTAACATTGAAGATAATTCTAGCAGATCATAAAATTGTTTATTACCTTTAATTCCTGTTGTCTTCTCTCTCCATTTTCATACTTGCCACCAGGAAAATGCTTTCAATTTTGAATCAAACTCGTTAAGACCACCCACAAAATTCAGTCAAACTGCATTGCTGATTTCAACAACTACAACTACAACTAATACCCATTTCTGGCCACATAATCATCAGGGATGCTAGAAGGACCATGATTTGCATTACTTGAGATCACCGTCTCTTTCTGAACTATCCAATGGTAAAATATGATGTTGCTCTACTGTGAAGGATATAAAACACTTAGAAGACGGATGAATAAATCCGAACCTTCAGCTATGTCCAATAAAAATTCACAGCTCTCAGGGGTGGGTGGGGAAAAATTCACAGCTCTCCAGATCTTTTTGTGATTCTGTATTCTACCTGGAGGAAAGGACAGGGTGTACAGAGTCCATAGATCAGTTTACACCTTTGGAATGGTCCCATTTTAAGATTTTCCCATAGCCACCATTCTGGAAGTAAACCCAGATCACCTCTAACAAACCTAATATCCTACACATGGACAAACGCTAAAAGTCAGTTGGGTGTATAGGAGAGAAGTTCAACTCAAAGTGATGTCAGGCCCTATTCGGGGAAAGAGCAGGTTTCCAAAACTTAAGGTTGATAAATATGTAAGGCAAGAACAAACTATCCTTACACTCACCAGACAGAGCAGTCCAAAAGTACTGAGATATCACAGCACAGAGATATCACAAGGAAGACTTGCTTTTACATTCTTATATACTTATCTTTTTTAACATATGCTTGGATTAAACTTTTAAAAAGTAGAAATATGGGGCCGGAGAGGTGGCACAGAAGTAGGGTGTTTGCCTTGCACATGACTGACCTAGGATAGACTGCAGTTCAATCCCTCAGCATCCTATATGATCCCCCAAGTCAGGAGTGATTTCTGAGCACATTTCCAGGAGTAACTCTTGAAAGTCACTGGGTGTGACCCCAAAACAACAACAACAACAACAAAGAAGTAGAAATATGAGGGCTGGAAAGATAACTACAGGCTGAGTACATGCTTTTTCATGAGGAAAGCCCAGGTATGATTCATAGCTCGCCAGAAGCAACCCCTAAGTACAGAGCTTTGAGAAGCTCCTGAGCACTTTCAGGTTTAGTCTCTTGACAACAATCATAATGAAAATATAAAAGTTCACTCACTGAAAAATCAAAGAACAAACTTGTATTTCTCTGTGAAGGCAGAATATTGAGGAATAAAATTCCTATTGCTCTTTTTATTTCCCTTCTGGCCAAATTTACAATAATTAAGTAGATTCATCCATATTTGTGTTACACTATTTCCTTTACATGATTCAAAGAAATATTCCAACATTTTTTTTGTTTTGTTTTGATTTTTGGGTCACACCCGGCAGTGCTCAGGGGTTACTCCTGGCTCCATGCTCAGAAATTGCTCCTGGCAGGCACGGGGGACCATATAGGGCACCGGGATTCGAACCGATGACCTTTTGCATGAAAGGCAAACGCCTTACCTCCATGCTATCTCCCGGGCCCCATTCCAACAGTTTTTTAAAGACAAAGATAAATCAACTACTGATAGTCCCTGAATTGGAACTCAGAGTTACAACAGTTATGCTTGTTGTAATTCCATAGAAACTCTTATTGGGCTCTAAGAAAATGAATGAGTATAATATAATGAAGGGAAAAAGTGACCATAAAAATCACTTTTTTACATTTATTTTAACACCATGTTTACAAGGTTGTTTATAATACAGAGTTTTCCCCCCACAGGTAAAGTTGTTCATGATTGAGTTAAAGCATACAATGTATAACAACCTTCATCAGTGATCATTTCCCACTACCAATGTCAACAGTTTCTCTCTGATTCACCCTGACGCTCTTTTCCCTCCCAACCACCTTCTCTACTTGCTTCTGGGGAAGGCATTTTACTTTACTCTCTCTCTCTCTCTTTTCTTTGTGACACTGTGGTTTCTCCTACTGAAAATGTAGGGGTGCCATGAATGTCCTTTCTATATTAGACCTTCTCTACTCTAACTGCACTCTCCACTCGTTATGGAAAGCTACCTAAAGTGAAATGGTCCTTCTAATTTTATCCCTATTGTCTCTGAATATCATCCCCATACTGTCTTTTATTTACCTTATATCCCAGGGATAAGAGAGATTATTCTGTTATAAAAATAACTTCAATAGTAGCTAAGATTAAGCCAACTATTTGAAAAACTGTGGGAGTCATAATTTATAATCATATAAAACATGAGTCAGGTGTGTACTTAGATGAGCAGAATTAGGTGACACTTGAGCCTTTGCATGGGAAAAAAATGACTGCTCACATAGCCCTTCATTTATTCTTCAAGTTTTACCCAGTTGATGCCAGACACAGTTCAAGTGTCTGGGAGTAAAATGGAGGTAGCAGTCATTTTCTCTTTTCCTAGTGATAATGTCCTGACCTTCCTTTGCAAAGCCATTCATTCCTTAGTCTTGGT